>LPNX011102010.1:96136-116461 GCA_001517045.1 Pseudotsuga menziesii | reverse complement strand
GTGCACGTTATGATTAAAAATTTCAAAAGTTAAAAGGAAAGGTGGGTGTTTGGTTTTGGACTTACCACCAATGCTGGCTTCCCCAATTTCTTCTTCTTGCCATGGCTGATTGTCAGTGAGCAACTTTTCTTCTGATGTTTCCAGCGCTTTCAACAATCTTTCTTTCTGCTGAGGTATTTTGCACATTTCGAACAGCGGGACGTTTGCCTTTATCTTCTTTAAATCTTCAACGACGTCATATTCGAGTAGTTGTCTAGTGGACTGGGGTTTATTAGCGCTTACATTTTCTTTGCTTGGCTCAGGCGGTGCTCTAAATTGCTTCGGATCCTTGCTGGTAATGGTAAATTCCGGAATCTGATTAGCCACGGATTTGTCTTGAAATTTCTTTTTAATATTTCTTTGCAGCCTTCGAATCTTTGGGAGCAGAAGACTATCATCACTAACTTCCCCTTTGCTCCTGGTGGTGACGTTAGCCTCCCTGATCTCTTTGCATCCCAGATTGTTTTCTTCTTTCGCATCTAGTACAGAGACGGAGCTCCATAAATCCATAGTCTCTTCTTCCTGTTCTTTTGTATATGTTGAAGCAACTTTTTCTTTCCTTTCATCCTCATCTTCTTCCGTCAATCTTGAATCCAGCATCTGATTCATGACCAATGTCATCGAATTTATCCATTGCGGACAGTTCTTTTCGAGATGGGGCTGTTGATGAAAAGTACAGAAAT
This sequence comes from Pseudotsuga menziesii, assembly GCA_001517045.1. Lineage (NCBI taxonomy): Eukaryota > Viridiplantae > Streptophyta > Pinopsida > Pinales > Pinaceae > Pseudotsuga > Pseudotsuga menziesii. Next base: position 115,739 of record LPNX011102010.1, on the reverse strand, counting down.
TATCCATACCTATCTCTGTGAGGTTCATGGATGCAGTTTTCTGAGAGGGGGGAGGGGTCTGGTTGCTATCCTCCCTTTTCTTATAATATGGCCTGAAAAACTTTTGTGCTTCTTTTTCTTTCTCCAAATCTATGACCTTGTTAGACAGCTTCTGTACCATTTTGGCCATGCCTTCGTAATCTGGTGTTTTCTCTTCTTTGGGCTTAGTAAACAGCAGCGTTCTCCTTTTCTCCCCTGATTGTTCAGGGTAATCTTCAATGCTCTCCCTTTCTGCTTCCACTACTTCTGCTTCTTCATAAGTTTCCGTCAAAGTGGGTTTGGCCCTACCTTTTGCGAACATGGCCAGGTCAGTACCTAGAGCTGATGTATAATACTCGATTAGGACCTTTTCTGAAGGTTTATCTGCATCAGAGAAGTTTTTAAGATAAGCTGTAAACCTTTGTGTAAAACTGTGCACTTTTTCTTTCTTTTCTTTTTTTAAAGCACAAAGTCCTTTCATCAGGGCAGCATGCGTCTTTTGGACTACATACTTACTTCTAAACATTCTTTCGAAGGTGTTCCAATCTGGAATGGAATTGGCAGGAAAACCGAAATACCAAGAGGCAGCGGTTCCTTTAAGGGTATGTGGGAAGAGTCTACAAACCACATCTTCATGCTCCCCTGCCCGTAATCCTTCTATAGCCAAATAAAAACTCTGCAAGTGGTCGTCTACCAATATCTTCTCATTGGGATCAAACTTGGGCAATAACTTTTCGAAGGCTTGAGGTAGGTCGTGCAAAGGCGCGGTCAGATTCAGAGGTGATCTGGCTTTCCATGCAGGTGGGGGGTTTGGAGGATTAGGTGGCTGGTTTGCGTTAGCTGCTGCCATTAGTCGAGGTGGAGAGTGCGGAGGTGAACCAACTGGGGTGTGAATAGGAGAAGTGTAAGGAGTCTCAGGGCCTTCTTGATTCAAATGTAGCTCTACTTCTTGTAAGGCAGTCTCTACCAGTTCTTGCCAGTCTCCAACCAACACCGAGTCTTCTCTTAGAGGACGGTCTTTCCTCTTGTATTCTCTTCTAGGAAATTCGAGAATGACAGGCAATCCTCCAATCTTCTTTAAGTATGCCCTGGTATGTCTTCTCAGATCGTTAACAATCTCGTTGCGGACAGGGTACAGATATTCTCTTTCTTCTTCTTCCGGAATTGAATTGCGTGGTACACTACTACCAGAATTGTAACCAGCGGAATATTCTCGGGAAAATGGGTTTCCTCGGCCAGCCATGCACTGGCAGCCCTCCTTCTAGCACCAAAACTGTTGAGGCCTGGAAAATCGCAGGTGGCAACAGTAAGGGATTCTCCCCAATCAGCGTTCCCAACTTGCTCGCTGACTGTTTGGTATAGGGAATTCGTCCGGTTTGCGGTCCGGCTACTGTAGGTCAAAGTAACAAACAAAGGCTTTACCGGTTGCGGCCCGGCCCACCGTTTTTTTTTGTATTTTGACTTAAAGGAATGATATCCACGTGCCTAATTAAATGCAGGCTGGTTTAAATGCAGGGGGCGGTCACAAAGTGTTGCGCAGGTTCTTACCTCTCGTCTTATGCTCACAAGCAAACAAACCAGATACGAACAGAAATAACTAACTATCTAAACTATCCCTAGGGAGCGAGGCTATCATCTTAACTGAGCAATATAAAATCACATACGGTAAGAAAAATCACAGATAGCTGATTCTTTTCCCACAGCACATGAAAACTACAAATATTCAAATAACCAGTTAGCCGATCATTCTATAACAACAATTATTGCTCATAGTGCAAATGCATCCCAGAAAAGAATGCAAAATAATTAACAAGAACTTAGGTTCGAAACATCAAATATCCTTACAGCGCATGAAATACAGCTGAACACGAAATAGTTCTTCTTCAACATTATTCATTGAATAGCATTGGTACATTTCACTTCTTTACTCTTTCCAGCAGACAAAATTGCAGTTCACTTCGCAAAATGAAATAGTTCCTCTTACAAGTCAACAATTACAAAATTTTCTAAGGGAAAAAGCCCTCCTTTCATCAAGCCTCCCATTATTTAAACTACAACTGATCTCCTCTGGGTTCCCTCAACGCGTCTTTTCAATGCCCTTGACGATTCAGTTTCTTTCCTGGTCATTTCACCTTCTCCATCATTTCCACAGGCGTTTATTTTCTGACAGTAACCGCTAAAACGAAAATGTCCCATCGGCGCCTCGGTCATTCATTCACGTTGTCCTTTCCGGCGCGATGCTCTGCTTCAGCGATTCATGAGATGATCTCTGCATACAAACTTGGTGCATTATCCATTGAATTCAGACATTAGGCATCCATAATTTTAAAATTATAATGATATATTCACAACGAGCTAGCCTAGTTCATCCGGGTGAGGAACTGCGGAGGCTCGGAACAGCAACGAAAAGGTAAATCGGCAGTCGGGCAGTTCTTAGATCGGGTGAGACAAGGTTCTTGCACCGGATGGGAGAAGGCTCCAGGAGCCGCAACGGCGGAGGAGTGCCAGAAGAGGGGGAGTGGAAACACGGGCGTCGTAGGTGATCGGGCGGTGGAGAGGAGTGGATCGGACGACAGACTGCTCTGCCACCCTCAACGGCGGACGGAACGCAGGCTACAAAAAAGGCGACGGAGGCTAAAAACGGCGGAGTTCGTGTGTCGGGTGAAACTCACATCGGGGCCCGACTTTATCTCCCCAGCCGCAACGTCGGGTGAACCGGAACTCTGGGGCAAGCGATTCACAACCCGAATCGGGCGTCGGAGAGAAGTGGATCGGACGGAGACTTTGGTCTAAGAGCCGCAACGGCGAGTGATATAAGACTCCACTTCTTCCAAAAGAGGCCCGATCCAAAGGGAAGAATTAACAGCGCTAAGGCTCAAATGAGGCCAAAAACCAAAATTTCGCTAAGGTAAACCTTCACACTCTTAAAAGTGTTAAAACCGATCTCACGACTCACATTGAACTGAACGCAACCAGCCAACAAGACGGACGCTCAAATTTAAAGCAAAGATACTCAAAGACGCCAAAACAACCTTAGATTCAAGTAAATCAAGATAAGGAGGGGTCCCAGAAATTAAGTGAAAAACTGAAGTCGGGGAAAAGGTTGCGGCAGCAACAGAACCCACTTTACTCTTGGTAAAGTCTCAATCCATGAGGAAGCTGTCCATCATGCCGTACCATGTCAAACTCAGATATCTTCTGTAGTCACTCCCCCTGAAGTGGAGTATTATCTTCCTTATTCCATTCTGTATAGGTGATTCTATGCTTGATATATACTGGTCAATAGAGTATGTCATGTCATAGTCTATTCTTTCTGAGGAAAATCATGATTCTTGCTTTGTACACTTGTTCTTGTATATCCATATGGAAGATACTACGTACTTCCCTTTATGTCTCAAAATCATATCATATACATCATTCCCCATAATCTACTGTTATTCTTTGATCATAGCTTCTTTCATAGCATTTTTTTTCATCTTGAGTTATATCTCATACCCATGGTGGTCTTCATCCTTTGAGGTGGATCTACCTCTCTTTGAAGCTCTTTCTTTCGTCATGGTGTCTCTGACCCTGGGAGCTTCAGATTCATGTTTATTGAATTGTCATCACTTGTTCTTCGAAACAAGTCTCATCCTTCTTTTCTTTTAGGAGGTTGTACAAGACCTTTCCTACAATTCTAATGCACCAGTTGCATGGTTAGAACTACATATGCATAACGAAAAATTGTTATGCATCACGCAACTATTTAGCCAATACAACATTCATCCATATCTCACAGAAACTTTCTATATGCCTTCCACTTCTACCATGACATCATTGAGATTGTGCACTAATCCAATATGTCAGCAAATAGATTTCATTCTAGATAAGTAACAATGGATATTTGTATAGAACCATGAGCTACTTACCCATCACATGCATGCAAACAACACATCAACTGAATATAATCAAATGCATAACAAAACAATATCATTAAATGACAATTGAATACTTATCTTTTGTTTTTTTCATGGGTAGACTCCTTCTTGATCATTCTACATCATCATCTTCTTCATCCATGAAATCATCATTTCTTATCCAAATGATAAGAAGGATAACAGGTTCGTCAAGAATTGAGTTCAGATTCTTCATCGCTTGAGGGATCTTCTTTGAATGGTGAGAGATTGATCTTCAATTTGCTCCCATCTTTCTTCTTCTCTTCTTATGAGACGATCTTCTTCTTCTTCCCAGAATCAACTAAAAGTAATCACTTCCTTTTGGCACACATTCCTCACATGAATGAATCCCATGATCATGGGAGGCCATTCTCTACTTCTTCTTCTACCGCTTCAAGATGTTATGCATTCTAGATCTTCACATTCTTCAACTGTTTTCTCAAATCCATCTTCTGAATTATGTTCTTATCTTAAAATAACTTGATCAAGGAATCAAACATCGTCGGTGTCTTTAGGGAAGACACTTGTGGTACAAGTTGATCCGTGATTGAATCAACAATGATCTTCTTGTCCTTGATCAAGTTCTTCTTGTGTAAGGCTTTGAGGCTCATCTCCCTCTAGAACTGGAACCTCTCTACTCATGTAGGTGTCCAATTCATTTTATTTAGGGAGATAAAATACTTCCATGATTGGAATTTTTCAACATCACCAAGCTTATCATCAGTCTGATGTGATAGATCACTTTGAAATGAGAACCTCAAATGCAAATAGCAAAAGATTAGATCTTACCGATTTGAGGTGTCTGTCCTACTTCTGGAGTTGGTTGATCTAGGGTTTGTCATAGAAACCTTAATTTTCAAAACTTTGAATCTTTCATATTTTATTAGATAGAAAGATATATCTCTTCAAATGGAGCTGTCCAATGTACTCCTTTTCTGAAAACAGTGGAGGGAAGCTCCCGGAACAGGAAGCCCTAGTTTTCCAATTTCTTCTACAAAAATGCTTGTTACTGTTTCTGTGATATCTCTGAAATTACTGCTCCTCTATGTCTAAAATTTATCACTAAGGTAACCTCATATGTGATGGATCCAAAAAAATAGGTTTAATCAGAATTGGTTTCACCAATTGGTATTTATGATCATTTTACCAAGGTGACCTGTTACAGGACTGTCCAGAACAGTGAAGTTGTACGACATGCCACATGTCACTAGTTCATCTTCAGGTTTGGAAATTTTGACCATAGAAAGTAAATTTTGTGCTATTTCTAGAACATCTTTAGGAATTCCATTTGGACCTCTGTATCCCACTCTACAACAATTCTCCCCAGGTGTCATGTTGAGGGATGAATTCTGGAAGAGGCTGGAACCCTAACTTGAAGGGATCATATCTCCCAGAATATAGCGAATATGAGGCTGAATTTTGGAAATAGTGTAAATCAGGATGTTATCTTTTGCCTCTACAATTTTAAACTCTTGAGCCTTCTCCAATATCAGGATATAGCGAATGTACAAAAACGTATTAGTTTTAGTATTTAGGGTTTTTCCAGATCGGGGTCAAACTAGGGTTTGACTTTCCCGGAGTTTCACCCAACCAAATTTCTTGATACAAGTCTATAAAATTAGATTTTGATGACGATAACAATCCTATGCTAGGCTCACTCAAAAATTATTCTTCTGTAGAAAGCCCTAATTTTCCGCACCAAAACTGAAAATGCTCATAATCAAATTCCGCTTCGACAGAAAGATGTGCCCTTCAATGGAGTGTCTGTCTAGCCTTCTTTTGCTGATCGATCATGGATAGAGACCCAAAAAATAAGAAGCCCTAGATTCTTTAGCTGCACAATGTCTTCTTTCAGGGTGGCTCTGATACCATGTTAAATTTTCATATGCTAAGCTAGATCATTAGTATTTCATTTCGATTTCATAACAAAATCATATAAACAGGATCATTGAAAGATTGACAAGCACAACCATAAAAAACGAGAACACAAAGATTTATCCTGGGAAAACCCTAAAGGTAAAAACCCAGCAAAATATTCCTCAATATAGATTCCCCAAAAGATAAAAGATAAAACCAACAAGGAGATCAAAGCCTGATCCTCTTCCTTCTCCAGCTACTTCTCTTCTCCACTAATGCGCTACACAAGTGAGAGTGTGTGTGTCTCAAATGAGGAGCAACACACCTCTATTTATATTCATTCATTCACTAGAATTAAATTATCTGACATGTAGGCTCGAGTTAATGATGTAGGCTCGAGTTACGCATGTAGGCTCAAGTAACCACACTGGGGTGCTAATGACCCACCTTTACAAATAGAGGGGACAACCTCATGACTCTTATTAGTTATTCTGATTAGAAGCATTGGGGTACAAGATAATACAAGTGGTTCTCCTGGTGGGACCATCAGGGACCACAAAAAATACATATAGAATATTCTTCGAAGTTACAATATTTCAACATGCCTCCGCTACTACCATCGCCATGGTTTTGGTACAGGAAAATATCTACAGTCAGGAGCACATGATTTATTACGCCAGTAAGAATCTCATGGATTCTGAAACTTTCTATTTATGTGTGAAAATGTTAGCATTGGCCACAGTCATTTCTGTACAAAATTTTCATCACTACATTTTGCTCCGCACTACCACCGTATTGGCAGACCAGAACCCAATGTATTACATCCTGACTCATCAGGTACTCGGGGGCAAGTACTCCCGTTGGATAGTTATACTTCAGGATTTTGATATGGAATTTTCCGAGGCCACATCAAAGAAATCCTTGGTCTTTTTCGAGCTTATGTGTGATCTTCCCTATGCTTCGACGGAATATGAGCCCAGTGATTCATTTCTGGATGAATTCATGTTCTTGATTAGCACTATTGATCCTTGGTATGGAGATTTTCTTATTTATCTCCAAACACAATGATTTTAGCCACATTTATCTTGTGATGATAGACGTCGTATCTGTCACCACGCAAAATACTATCTCATCCTGAATGATACCTTGTATAGACATGGGATTAACTCTATTCTCTGGTGATTCCTCACTCATGAGGAGGATGAACATGTGTTGGGTGATTGCCACTCTAGAGCATGTGGCGGTCATTTATCTAGGATGGCTACAGCCTAGAAAATCCTTCGCGCTGGCTATTTCTGGCCTTCTGTCTTTAAAGACTATCATGAAGCTCTTAAGAAACGCCCACCTTGTCAACACTTTTATCCTAAAAATCGCACCCATCCTACTCCACTACACCTCATCATTGTCATTGGCCCATTTGCCAAATGGGGGATTGAATTCATGCATTATAAGCCTACCTAAGTTGGGGGCATGGTTACATCATCGTAGCCATTGATTATTTCACAAAATGGGCTGAGGCCATGCCTACATATGCAAAAGATGGTAATATTTCCACTCTTTTCTTGTTTAATCATATCATGGCTATATTTGGGGTTTCGCAGTCCATCGTTACTGATCACAGATCCCATTTCAGTAATCAGATGATGGAGGAACTGAATGCCAAGCTAGGTTTTCACCATGAAAACTCTACGTCATATTATCCACAAGCTAATGGTCAGGTAGAGGCCATTAACAAAGTTTTGAAAACTATGTTTCGTCGAATGGTTGAAGATCATAAATCCAAATGGCACCACATTATTTTCTCTGCTCTATGGGCTTATCAAAATTTTGTGAAAATAGCTACTGGTTTCACGCCATTCCAGCTCGTCTATGGACTCGAAGCTGTCTTACCGATCCAATGTCAGATTCCATCCTTACAACTTGCTGTCAAAATTATCCTAGACACTTCCACAGAGGAAGAAAGATTTTTGTACTTGAGTAACCTTGACGAGACTCAGAGAGATGTTTCCTTGGATAATGAGACACATAAGAAATGAGTCAAGGTGCAGTATGATAAATCTTCCCAACCCCGTGTCTTTAAGGAGGGTGACCTAGTCTTAACTTATGATTGGAGATATGAAAAACTAGGGAAGGGTAAGTTCAAATCCATGTGGTATGGACCTTTCGTTATTTCTAAGGTGTTAGAGAAAGGATCTTACGAGCTCGTTGATTATGATGGAATCCCTTTGGGGCAACCTTGCAATGGGTTTTACCTGAAAAATGTACTATGCCTAGGTATCTCTTGGATAGTATCTTGTATATATGTATATTGATTGGCTTTCAGTGTTCTTTTAGTATTTTCAAGATGGTTTTGAGTTTAGTGTCTGCATCTGTTTATACCATGTTTTGGTCATGCAGATGGCTTTCTATGGATTTGCTGATGGTGCTTGCCGCCACACCTTGAATCTCGCCTCAGCTGCTTGGGTCCTCTATTCCCCAGTTGAATATTTGGTCAGTTCAGGAGCGGTTTGTATAGGTCCCAACACTAATAACATCGCCGAGTATGAAGCGGTCATTGGTCTTCTGACTGAAGCTGTCTCCTGTGATGTTCGTGATCTAGTAGTCTTGATGGACTCACAACTCGTGGTTTTCCATTTAAACCATGTTTACACCATCAGGAACCCTGTGCTCCTCCACCTCTTCCGGAGAGTACGTTTGCTAGAAATATCATTTGAAACCATCACTTATAGGCATATCCCTAGGGAACATAATGTAGTTGCTGACTCATTAGCTAATTACATCCTAGATTGGCATATTTCCCATTCATGACATCGAAATCAAACATGGTACATTGTAAATAAACATTCATAGACACATAAAACTCATAGGAAATGCATTTTCCATTTGAAACATATAAACACCATGTAAAAGTCTGTATATATATATATATATATATATATATATATATATATATATACACACATGAAAAAGTTTACAAAAAATAGGTCCTGAGACCCCATCTGAAGCACGTAGGATTTCAGGAAAAATCATCATACAAAATGCTGAAGCTGTCAGCTTTTAGTACATATCTCATACACTAGTGGTGTTCATGATAGCACATTACTACTCGAGCTACTCTATGTAGCAGCCTACTGAATCGACCTGGTACTCCCGCTATGGATCTCTGATATCTCATCGGGGGGTCATCAATGTCAGCATCTGGGATATCCAAGGTGAACCTCTCCAGGTTTTCCTCTAGCTCCCTGGTGATATCATCACCTTGTGGTACGAAGCGGGCTCCAACTCGCCTATCCAACAGAGATGCTCCTCCAGGTCGTGTTACTCCCACATCTGCATGAGAATATACAGGTCTCGTCACTTAACATAAAAATATAAAAAACATTAAAAAACATAAAAACATTTCATTGGTTTTAGGTTTTCTTGCTTCTTATTGATGTTTCCCCACTGTTCACTAGGTGGGAGTGGTAGGTCAGGATCTCTGGTGAAGTCCGTACCCAGGTAAGCATAATCCTCAACCATGAGGATCTGATCTCGAAGCCATCTGAAGAACAGGTCACCGAACTTCACCCTTCCCCTACCCGCTCCTATGTGAGCCATGACCTGGACCCACCTCATCATACTGGGGTCCCATGCTCTCAGACTCTGGAAGACCACCTGAGGTCTCATCTGTGGAACCCGTTCGAAGAAGAAGCAGGCTAAAATAGAACTAAATCCAAACTGCTCCCTGCCGACACTTAGTTAGTTGATCTTTGAATATTGGAAGCATGGCTTCTTCCCAGTTGAACACCGTGGGTGCCATGGCCTGTATGGCGTACAACATATGTGCCCTAGAATCCTTGTGCACATCCTGACTCTCGACCACCCTCTGCATGGTAAATAGGACGGTCCGTAGGGGCCTATCCATCACTACTTTGATGGGGATCTTCTTCCCCGATGTACCTGTCCCTGGTGCATAGTGACGATCTATAATCTCTTGAGTGGTAATATCCACTCCACGGGAACCTGTCAGTGAGATGGGGGCACCCCATCTCAAAGTAGATGTCCTCTACTTCCACTGTAAGAATATGAGCCCCCACCTCGAAGTACTGCTACTCTCAATTCCACATATGTAGTATGTGTTCCAGTAACTGCTCATGTGACACCATGCTTGGGGTCCAGAAGAACTTCAAGAGCCCACAGTCTCGTAATGTGACAATACAACCCACATTTCTCTCAACAAAAGCATCCTCATTGTCATGTGTTCTTTCTATCCATATCACCATGTTTTGAGCAACCTAGACCTACCAAAAACAATCATAGTATGCATTAGAATCATCCCTAATCATTAAAAATCAAAGGAATGAAGTTATATTGCTCATACTATTGGTTTAAATTCTCCATGGCTGGCACCACCTGTGCACCATTGGAGACAGGCGGTGGCACTTCCTGTCCACCATGTTAGAGGCGCGGTTCTCAGGTGGTACCACACATCCCAAAAGGGATAGCTGTGGTGCCCGCTTTTAATGTTTTATGGCTTTCCATATGAGCCCAAAACCCCGCCAAAACTCAAAATAAATGCTATGAAATGAAAGAGAAGGGTTTTAGTTGTTACTTGCAACTGACGATGCTAAAAACAGACAGTGGAAACTCGCGGTATCAGCTTCTGAAGATCTGGCTAAGAAAATGCTCCAAGTGCTCTCTGCTATGGGTAAATAGTGAAATGATTTGATTTTTTACTATTTACATGACTTATATAGGCATTTTTGGGTCTGACATACTATAGTTTTGATATAAAATCATATTTTAGTCAAAGTTTATTTGTCATAATCCCTTAATGCTAGTTATGAATGCATTTAACACTTGTTTCTGAGTCGATTGCAGGATAAGAGAACTATTGTAATAATCTTTGGAAGTTTGTTTATGGATTTTTTTCACTTTCATAAAACGGAAAAGGTCAATGAGCGTTTATTACGACACTTTGTCACGCTCTTTAAAATCTAGTATCAAAGGTCCGAGTTTGCTTCAGTTTCTTTCCAGGCTCGTTAAAGATTGACATTGTGTAAAGAAGCGTCATGGAGTCTTCTTTTCACCTCTATTTCAAGCTCCTTAAACAAAAAAAGATCGTTGAGTCCGTTTTCGATTCTTTCCAGGCTCGTAAAAAGTGACATTGTGTAAAGAAACCTCATGGAGTCCTCTTTAAACCCTTTTTAGGCTCCCTAAATACGAAAAGATCATCGAGCAACCTTGTCTTCTTTACGCTTGTTAAAGTATTTGAAGAGTCATCCATCTGATGGTAGGTTATCTCTTTTTCGGTTCGGATAGGACTATTTATGAAAAAGGAACACTCCATCCAATCATGACTGGAAGATTTCTCTAAGGTATGATTTTATACTTTTTCGGGCCTTAGAGACTAAATCATACGAAAAAGGACCCCTTTGGAGTCTTCTTCCGTATTCGTTCAGACTCTCTAAACGTGAATGATACCGAGTTTTCTTTTAGTGGAATCGTTAAATTAAACATTGAGAGACCCGTTTTGGGAATGAACCCCTCCTCTCTCAGATTCGTAAAATATATGAGTTTGGACTTGTCTTTCGACAAGCTATATCAAGTGTCTGTTACCCTCTTTGAACTCGTAAAACCAAAAAGAGGCACTCATCAATCATGATGGGGGAAATGGGAAGGGAATCATTTTGCAAATAATGGAAGTCATTTGTCATTACCTTTAAACATGGCACTTATCTGCACATCATGTCAATAAATTGGGTATTCAGCTGATCTCTGTGACGATCCACTTTCATGAGTCATGTCACTCCTTTGAGTCTTTCAAAAGAATACATTGTCCACTGTCACATTGTGTGTTTTTCCCTTTTAGTCATGCTACCAAGTCGTTTTGTCGTGCCGCTTGATGTTCAAAGGGGATTTGAAGAAGTTTTACCTTTGCATTCCACACAGTCTTTGTGTTAGTATATTTGAGTTGGTCCTATGGTTACTATATTCAAATCATTCCAGAACTATGTTTCGAGTTTCGTGTCGTTGATGTGGGACTCATCATGGCCCTCCTTCGACGAGACTTTTCCCGTCGACATTAGCTCATCATCCAGGAAGTAGTCTTAGAAACAATATTTAGTACCTTGAGATCTGTATGACTTAATGACAGATTCTCTCACTCTCGACATAGGTTCACATCATTGACCTTTGATCAATAGAATCGATTGGGTGTTCGACATCAGGACATCTAGTCCCACTTAGTAGATTGTACTAGGGTACCTTGGGAATCATCGACATCAATGGTGATCTCCCTTGCACTTGTTAATGGTTCACATCATTGGCCGGTAATCAAGTGGATTCTACCATGTTCGACTTTAGATCATTGTAATCACATGTATAGAATTTTATTTTGTGGAAGATGAGATGAATACCCTAGGTATTTATTTAAAGCGCTCATTGCTTTCTCCCAGGTTGCAATGGAGTTTTGTATATCTAGCATGGATCCACATTTGTATGGTCATGGCTAAAATTTGCATCTGTATGACATAGATCTACATTGTATGTCTGGTAGATATGTCCAAGTTTGAGTCCTCTATCACATGGATCTACACTTATTTCTAGTAGCCATGCTTGTTTATTCCTCTCATGGATCTGCCTTGTATTGGTCTGCAGCCATGAGTTTGGTTACTTGTGTCTATGAGTCAACGTACTGATGTACTACAGATGCCTACTTGACAATATGCTCTGATCAAGCTGGCATTTTCATCTCATGGTGATGACTTGTTCTCTCAAAGCTCTTGTTTATCATATCCATCTAAGTCTCATGCTTTGGGGGGCATCCTGTTATACCAAAATCCTGTCACCATCATGTGATAAGACTTTTGACATTCCTACTTGCCATGTATCCCAGCTCTTGGAGTGGAAACTCATGCTAATTTTCAATCTTCCATGAAAATTCCCAGCACCACACTTGCCCCTTTGTCCAGGAGCGGTACCTTTCTCACACCGCCTATCCCTTGTCTTCCACAAGCGGTGCCACCGCTCATGGCCCTTAGTCCATAAGCGTTTCTTACTAGAACCGCTCTGTCATTGAAGGAGAAACATGGTAACCTAGGTAAAAAAGGGAAAATAGAAGTTTCTCAAGGCTTCTAGATGATGAGCCTCATGTCCTCCCTTATCCCTATCATTGTGGGTTAATTGAGCTCGAGATCCCTCATTCTAGGATCTTCGAGGCCACCTCATCCACTAATCTCTCAACCATCCCTATCCATTGAGCCTTATAAATACAAGCTCATATCCATGGTTGAGGGGAGAAATATTAAGGTATTGTTATGCTGTTGGATTGATCACTTGGCCCAAGACCATTGGAGAGCATAGAGAACTAGAGTCGGAGCTTATGGGGATGAGAATGCTTGGTTTCATGGAGATGCATGTCAACACTAAGGCTTGGTTGTAAAATTCTTCATATTTCTATATTAATGCAAGTTTATTTCTATCCCACATATATTATTGTTGTTTGATTTTGCATGTATGTTTTTAGATTCCTTATTCACTAACATGGATCAATAGATTATATTCTGGCAGTTTTGATGTGTTCACATGTTTAAGTTTATTGCAAGTACACAAGGTTACTATCGAAGCATCACATTCCAGGTATCTATGACATATAGGGAGAGTCTTCAACCTCTGTCCTTCATTTGTTCTGGATCTGAACCATTCAGACCAATGGAACACCTTACTGTCTGCAGAAGGTGAAATATTCCAGCTAACACTAGGAACTATGATCATCGTGTACTATCTTCATTTATGTGTGCATTAATGTGGTGGTGCAACTAAGGGGTTATAAAAGGTAATAAGTTAGTAGTTATAATAATTACCTAATACTAATTACTAGGTTTATAATGCCCAATCATTGATAAGACAAAACCTTGCAACCACTATACTTTTAACTTTGATAATCCCTCATGACCCCTTTACTTCCATCATTTTTCAACTCAACAATTGATAAATTGTCACTCCTAATAATTATTAAGTTGTAAGTTATAGATCCTATCACCTAATACCCTTAATACCTGAAAAATGTTTATAAATCCTAATTCTTATGCTTGTAAATACTCTAATATCTAAACCCTATACCATATAAACACTATTTCCTAACCATTAACACATGTAATCCATAATTTGTAACTACCCACTCTAGGATCTATTTAATAATCCTAATTATTTAAAAAAATGGTTTCTATTTTAGAAGAAATTTTAAAAATAATAATAAGACAAGAAAAATTTTCATGTTCAATTTCCTATTTGTCGCGGTTGTAATTAAATGAATTTTACAAATTTCCAGGATTTAAAGATTTGTAAGAAACAATTGTATTATACAATGAATTCCATCTAACCTTATTACTTACTTATGCTAGTTGTCTCAAGTCTTCTTCATAGTGGACATTATTAAGCATCCTTTGTGTGTCAAACTTCAAAATGGTCACCATAGGGTCTATTGACAATAATGTTCTCTATGATGATGATGATGACCATAAATACAATGATCATGATAATCTTGCTAACTACTACGAAAACGATAATTTCTCTATCAACATCATCATCACTAATGATGATGATGATGTCGATGATGTTGTTTCTGATGATGATGGCGATGACGAGAATATCGGTGGTGTTGTTTATGATGATGGTCATGATGATCATCGACGATGGCAATGCTTATGATGATGATGATGTTCTTGATGTTCTTGATGATGATGATGATGATGATGATGATCACGATGGTGGTGATGGTGATGATGATGACGATCATAAGTATTGATGTCATCAGTTTCATCATCATTGACATTGCCATTAAATTTTTAATATAGTACCTTGTATCTTAAACAAACATCTCTCATCTGAAGTTTAACCTAGTTGTTCTTATAACTTTCCTCCGTGTTGCTGGAATAAGTCCCCGACTTTATCCTTCCCCGAAGGGGTGTAGTGGACTAATTGGATTCAAGGAAAGATAATAAATAACATTAAAATAATAATAAGCATTAAAGTAATAATAAACAGTAAAATATTAATAAAAATAAAAAATAATAAACATTAATTTTTTTTTTTAAACTATCCATCTTACCTTCCCACTGTCGGGACAAAAAAAATTACATCTTTCACTTACCTCACCCACGAACTAAGCCCGAGGTCACAGAGGAGGTTCTGCAAAGGAGGTTGTTCAGTTACCTCACCCACGAATTAGGCCTGAGGTCTTAGAGGAGGTTCCAAGGTTGCATAGGAGGAATATCTTGTTCGTTTAGTGAACCCCTTCCTTGAAACAACGAGAAAGATAGCTTTTGAGCATGGAGAAACCATTAAGTTGCACCAGATAAATTTATTGTTTGAAGCAATTTTTATAGTACGGGTTTTTCCTACAGGAAAATTTTTATTGGGTGGGTGTCAGGATGCAGCTCAATTTTAATGGTATTCCAGCTTTGGGGGTTTTCTATCCTCAAGGATGTCCACCCCCTTCATCTCCAAAATATACCTAGAGGGACATTGGCATATTGAGGTCGAGACCCATAAGCAAAGGTAAAGGTCACTAAGGCATCATGAAAAGCATAGGCTAAGGTAGCTTCAGGACCAGGATCCAGTATAAGTATATTTTCTTCTTGCAAAGATGTCTTTGGTGAGTCAACTACTTTCATTTAATACATTAACTCCTTTTATAGTGAGGTTTTTATTGATAGATATAGTCAATAAATTGAAATCATGGTTTTATTGATAGATACAGTCAGGGTTTGGTCCTATATTCCCTCCACCGATTGATTAGGATGGATGTTTTTATACAAAAAATACTTCATGTACTTCCTATAAAACCTGCTACTATATACCCTAAAAATTAACCCTGCTTATGGATAGATGATAGATATACAATGTGGATAGATACAGTCAGGATTTTATTGATAGATACAGTCAAGGTTTGCTTCTATATTCCCTCCACCTATTGATTAGGATGGATGGTTTTATACAAAAAATACTTCAGCTACTTCCTATAAACCCTCAGAATTAACCCCAAAAAGTGGATAGATATATAATGTGTATAGATATACAATCTTGTCTTGTCTTGTAAGGGATTTCACGCCTCGTACTATCTGGCCTAATAACAATTCAGTTAGGTATGGGATGCTACGGTGTGTTATACCCAAATACTATCCCCAACATGTGATAAGATCTCTAACACCTTTATTTTCCCTAAATCCCAAACTTGAAGTGAAAACAGTGCTCTAGATGTTGATCCTACATATAAAAACTCCAGCACCGCTCTCACCCTTAAGCTTATAACCGGTACCTTATACAACACCTCCTGAGTTATGTGGAAGACAGGCGATGCCATCGCCTTTCACCTTTGTTTTTGGCGCGGCTCTCACCTTGCACCACTCTATCATAAGGGAGTATAAGCGGTGCCCTTGATAAAAAGTGAAAAAGAGGAGGTTTCACAAAGCTTCTAGAACAAAAGCTTCATGTCTAGCCTTATCCCTACTCACTTGGGTCAGTTAAGCATGAGATCCATGCTTTGGGGATATCATGGACAACTCACCCACCTATTTCTCAGCCATTCCTATCGCTTTGATCCCTATAAATCCAAGCTCATACTCCATGGTTGGGAGGAGAAGAAAATAATAAAGTTATGTTGTTGAATTAACATCCTGGCCTAATCCATCAGAGAGCATAGAGGATCAAGTTGGACCTATCAGGGATGAGATTTTAGTCTTGTGAAGGAGTGCATCAACACTAAGGAAAAAGGTTGTAAACTCTTTCATTTCATCTATAAATTATAAGTTGGTTCCTTTGCCATATATGTGTCGTGTTATAATATCACATGTGTATTATCATATTCCTTAGTCACTGGTATAGATCTATGGATAGTTTTCCGGTATCTTTGATGTTGTTGTGTGTTTGATGTGTTTATGCAGTTCTTCCATTAGAGATATTATTCCAGGCATCTATAGCTTCTAGGGAAAGTATTCTGACCTAGTTTTGACTCATTTGTTCTGGATCAGAACCATTTAGACCAGAGGAACAACTTCTGTCTGCAGAAGGTGCAATATTCCTGATAACAAATCTGGCGACTCCGCTAGGGATACAAGCTTCAGTTGATTTGATCTTCCTCAGTCTTCGAACACTTTTCCAAATCCAAGCTCCAATATTCAATATTTTCAGTTAGATCTACCATCTAACTTAGTGAATTTTTGGTTTGAAATCATCATATCTCTTCAGATCTAAGTCACCTTGACTATATATGCTCTGTATTTATGTTGATTCATCAGTTTTGATATTGTTTTTGCAACTTCTAACTTTATTGTTTTGCTCTCCTTGTGTTCTGGGTTTTTACAGGGAACCACAAGTGTACTTTGGGAAATACGTGGTGCCACCACCTGCACTTAGTTATCCATAGGAGGTGCCACCTCCTGAGTTCATTAAGCAAGAAGCATTGCTGCTTCAAAAATTGCTCTGTCAGTGACCCCTTGAGCGCGGTTCTAGGTAGGCCCTGTTCCAGACTTTGTTTTTTTATTTTTTGCAATAGTAGATTTTGATTTTTCTTTCAGCCTTGTACTGTCAAGGCTTGTTTATATAAATCTGAGTGTTCATGGTTGGAATTATTTGGTGGTAAGAGCTTGTTTGGTTGAAAAATCCAACAGTTAGGTTAGGCTTGTTATTATTATTCATTTCTTCCATGCTTGTTGGTTTTGATTTTGAAAGGAATAATTGAAAGTGTTGTTTTAGTTAGGTATCTTTTCGTTCATTGATAAATACTAATATAAAGACTACTTGATCATTTTCTTGTTTTCATTTTTCCATAGAGTTAGTGGGAGACTTCTTTTCGCCTTCAAAAATAATTTTTTTTGTTGAGATTAGGTCATTGTTTATATCGAGCTTAAGTCACTGGACCTCTGATTAGCCTCATAAGATTTTAGAATTACTTTGTTCTTTTGTCTCTTTTGTCTCTTTTGCATCATTATCTCATCAAAAGAAAAAAAATATCAATAGTTTAAGTTAGATTTGTCCATGTTTTAAAGAAAAATTGAAAAAATAGATTGCATATGAACATTGAGTGTCGGTTGTTTTTCTTTTAGAAAAAGAGACTCTATCCCATCTGATCGTTTTCAAAAAATTAATTTGGAGTGTGTTGCTTGTTTTATTTCTTAGATCAAGATTCGTTTAATATAGTTGTTTGAGAATTTCTTGGTTTCAAAGCAAAATTGAAAAGAAAAAGAATCTCTCTCCTTCCCGTAATTAGGCATAATCTGAATGGTAAAGTGAATGAACGTGCATTTCATATTTGCATAGGGAGGATTTGTAGTGTCCCAAATTTTTATTTGAGTCACAATGGCCAAATCACATTTTCCATATTCATGAAAGTTGTCAAATGGATGCTAAAAGTCAAATAATTGCCAAGGAGGAAAATCACTAGTTTCCTAGGTTGGGGGTGGAAGCTTTGATATTTGGAATAAGGGGGATAATAAATGATGTTTAGACACTATAAGGGAATACATATTTAATAATTTATCTTATTAAATAAATACAAGATAACATTTAAGTGTCAATGGAGCATGGAGACACATGGAGACTATGGGGCCCACACAAGCTAGAAAATTGGTGCCACATGGCATCCTCCTCTTGGAATATCGAATATATGGGAAGTATAATGTTTTTGGATGGATTATATGGTTAATATAATTTTCATTATACTTAATAGGTCTAATTTTGGATGAATTTTAACTTACATGAGAGAGGAAGAGCCAAATGGGATTTTCATGGACACTTGGCTAGATTCCCCTTACATTTATGACATCTATGACACCAATGATGGATATTGTATGACAGTTATGAAACACGTTAGATATGAAGGATGAAATTTGACATATATGACATTCCATGCATGAATATATCATCTTAGAGGGATCTCATGGGATTTGGAGAAGGCCAAGAGGCTCCTACTTGAATTTGGGGGAAGATGGAAGAGGAAGAGAGAGGCCACATGGCAAAGCATGAGAAACCACACCAATTTGACTTGGCTTGGGTTTATGGATGATTTGGGAAACCTTAGAAGGCTATGTATGTTTATAAAATATAGGAATAAAATAAGAGAATATATTTTCATCATTTGATGAATTTGGGTTTGTGAAGAGAGAGCTAGTGGATGACTAGTTCCTTGCCTTAGCGAATTTCAAGGGTGAAAGATTCCCATCCTAATTGGTGATTTGGAGAAGCCACTCAGGTATTTCAAGGAGATTAAATGGATTCATAATTTATAGGTTCAATCTACAGGAATCTCATGTAAATCTCAATATCATATTGTTCTTCCATTCATCTCAAGTTTTCTCACCATATTTTAGCTCTATGGAGTGAGGCGCACTTGGTGAGCTATCCATCTCTTTGAGGGAGTTTATATTGCTCTGATATTCTGTATTATGAATTAAATTTTCTGTTCTTTAATTTCAGAAATATCTCAAGTAAAAATTCCAAGATATCTCATGTATTATTGTCCAATATTGAAGAAACAGTGCCATTTCCCCAATACCTTGTTATAAACTCTTGCAATCTTGATGGAATCGAATATATGTGTGAAACATTGATGATTTATAAATAATTAACTGTAATTAATGTATACTATGGGTTTCATGTTCATTTAGTGGAGAATTTGTGGCCATTGGGTGGAATTTCATATCATTTGGAGCAAACTACATCTCGTTTCCCCAAGGGTCCAAAACTAGTTTTTTTATATCTGATTGAAGGAAGTGATAAATGTTAGAATAATCAACCCATAGTATTTACCCAAT
>LPNX011102010.1:21468-91618 GCA_001517045.1 Pseudotsuga menziesii | reverse complement strand
TAGGTGAGGTGAATCAGCTTTGTTGCCTCTTCCTCCTCCACTCTTTCCTCCATGCAAAAGCATGTATGAGCTTCCATTCCACCACTCATTATCTTTCCCATGTGTCCTTTCCAATTCGTGAGCCTCATGACAGATTTGGGATCATCTTTTTACACCTATGGGGGATTTGCCTATTTTGGGTAAGCCTGCTTTATGCTAGTTTTGGATGCCTCCTTATGCATTCGACCTATTGATGTATTATATATATACAGAAACCTATGTTATTACAGGGTTGTCTATTGTACACTGAGTTAATATAATTTTGTGTTACAACTCCATATTCAGTCTCCATTGTTGACAATTTTGCATGATCAATTGTAATTTGTTGTGAGTGAAATTAATCTATTGCTGGTCAGAATTTCTACAATAAAAACCATGGGAGGTCGATTGTTTATGTATATGAGTCTATACTAATGTCTTATACATATCCCCTAATTAAATTTGAGAATTTGAGTGGGTTGTATCACACTTGGGAATCCATTTCTATCATTCACCCCGGGGGGGATTTGAGCCCCAAAATTGATAGTTAAAGAATCTATCTTATTCAGAATTTGATATAGACTTTTAGAATTAATTTGAAGGACATAATACATCCCTTAATATTATAATTAAGTTATTATATCACTCATACACCTTCTGGTACAATTCAAGATCATTTGGAGCTATTTGGAGTCATCTACCATTGGGGGTTGGAACCTCAAAAATACTAGTAAATTCATGGAGTTATATTGGATACCTATTTGACCCAAAAACCACATATTATGCTTCAAATATAATTTAATTAATGTCTGATAACAGATCCAAGTATCATACCCACCATTAGTGAAGGTTGTATAGTGTTGTGAAGAGATTTGTTCCAGGACCCAAGGGAGATTTCCACCTCCCAAATTGACTAGTCTTGTCCCGAAACTTATTCCCTTGAAAATTTCAGACCATGGTTGGGTATATCGGTTGATTATATGTCTGATAGATGTGATAATATGTCCCATCACCCCTCAGGACCTTCCTCACCAATTTTGAAAGCAATTGGAGGAATTTTCGAATCAGTTGAATCCATATAACTAGAGTTGTAAGAAGATAAATTTGAGTACATTGTGAAAGAATTGAAGTACTGGTAATTTTGATAAATTTTCCAAAAAAGGGGACATTACAGTTTCTTCGCACCAAAATTGATGAGAATGGCTACAAGCATTACTGAAATCTCTTGAAACTTAAAAATTGAACCAAATAAAAGATCCAAATAAGATCAATCAGATTCAAATAGTTTCATATCAGATACAAGAGTGTGCTCCACCGAGATGGTAGATGCACAATTTTCTCCTTCTTCAAAATTTTGAGTATTGATGCATGCAATCATGTACGAATTTCTTGGAAGCTATAGATCAATGAGATTGAAAGGATCAATCCTACAATATGATATTATTTCCAAAATATCCAAAGTATTACTTTTTTGCACACCAACAACATCATTAGAGATAGAGAAATCAAATTTCTCTTTATTTTATGAAACAATCACCGGTAAACTATGCACATAATTTTAAATAGAAGAATCACTAGAGAATTTTTGCATAGAATGGAAGGAGAGTTTTCTTAAATAATAGATATTCGAATGTCTTCTTATGGATCATCCATATGAGAAGATGATATATCGGAGATCTCATAAACTTCCAGAGAAACAGGAGAAGGAGTCACTCCGAGGTGACTTTCTTCAATTCAAATTGACTGTGTGGAAGATTTTGGTTCTTATTCATCTTGAACAAATTAATTAGAGAGAGTAGAGGAAGAGAATTTTGAATAAATAATTCTTGTGGTGCTGGGTGTTCTCTCCAAATTGCTATAATGATCCTCATTGTGCTTTCCAAAGGTTCTATCCAATTTTGTCCATAGATCCTTTGGGTATTCAACAAAATCAATAAGGTATCACAATCTTGTAGAAAAGGTCAAACATATTGTTCCAAAATATCTATCACCTTCATTTAGCCATTCATTTCATCTTCATAAGACTCTTTACCAAGTCCAATAGATACCTCATAGAGACCTTTTCTCTTTACAGATGAAATCATCTTCAATTTCCATTCTGAATATCTTGTGGATGGAGTAAGAAGAGGAACTAATAATATTGAATCCATATGACATTGTACCTGCAAAATATCACTGCAAAACAAAAAATAATTCACACTATATCAGAATCAATCCTTCCCTCTTGACATGTACACCTTTTTTAGGGTCTGTCACACCCACACCACTACTCTGAATGAATTCAGAGGAATCAAGGCACTCTTTGTGAGACTTATGTGGAAACACAACTACTTCTGGTGTTCAATGGAGAGTAGCCAAAATTGAAGCTTGTATGAGGAGGCTCTGATACCATGTTAGAATTAATATGCCATTATTATTCAAGTCATGAGTGCTATTATATTATTAACTATTTGCAGTGAAAAGGAATGAATAATACCCACTTAACAAAACAAATCTCATAGGAAATAGATAAGAATTGCTTAGTATAATTATAGTATAAAATTCATTAATCCCAATAGTATACAATGGTGTTACATAAAGGAGAATTCGAATCATGTGGATAAGATTTAAATATACCAACTCAACATGACTGACTGGATAAGTAGAAGTGTCTAAATCAGTATTGAATTTCACTAGGCTAACTCCATATGTCTAATTCAGTCACTCCATCAGTCATAATAAGTTAAACTAGTTGAACTGATATGGTAGGTGAGAAGTAGGTGAGAACTAGTGCCTTCCCACATGCATCCATGCAAGACTGGTGCTAACTGAACTAGAGGACATCTAACTGAATGTTATTGGAGGATATCTTAGCTTGACTAGTTACCAACTACCAACAACTCAAGTAGGTTGGTGTTGACACTCCCAATGGATCCTAAATTGTAGGGATTGGTCTAGGGGGAACATAAATTGATGCATGAAGGTGTAGTTAGTTGCAGCTAACCTCTATCTGTGTTTCCCGTAATCTAGTGGATGGTATAGGTGGCCCCATTAGGCCAAGTGGACCCAATGGTACTATTGGACCCAATAATAACTAAATGACTCCTAAGTTAGGAAAATATAATCTGATCGATTAATTTGGACAAGGGAAGATTATAATCCCAACACACCTTTGGTTGCATGAATGGTGTATATCTATCGATGGAAACTACTTGAGTTGGTGATTCACAATAGGCCTCAATCTACCTATAACTATGGATTTTGACCCATACAGTACCAGTGCTACAACCAAGAGCTCTGATACCACTCTTCAGTGTCCCCATCCATCATTCCGACCATAGGATGGGGTATTTATGGATTTCAAGGTTATAAATATCTCCCCATGGTCCATAATAGGAATTCATAAATAAGAAATGCATGAGAACATTCATTAATATAAAACACAACAGAATTAAAACTCTATCCACACATATATCATGCATAAACAACATAATCATCACAAGAAGAAAGTAAAATAATCCCACATTCATATACAAAGAGAATAATTATCTTTTAGGAAAGAAGATCCAAGTAATAGGTTGTGTTTCATCCAACCGTAGGTATAAATTGTAGATACCACCCGTAAGTTGGATTACGAGGACACCAAGGCGAAGGTAACACCTACAGGCTTATCTCCCTCAACCCACAACCAGGATATTCTCATGCTTAGCCAAATTTCCCACCCCTAAGCATATACATAGATCTCACTCAATCATCTTAGCCATGCCACTCTTTTCTACTACCCTAGACAACACAAGGAAGGAATTTCCCTTCACTTCTCCACATTCCATTAAGAAATCTAACCCTTACAGTACTTACCAATGTGTGGAGAAAGAGTTCAACATGTTGTATGTTGTTGGGGAATCTCCTATGACCTTAATCCATGTATTATCAAGAATTGAGAAGTAGCAAAACATAATGGGTAAAAGTTCCTATCTTTTCCAACCTCTAAGATCACCTACATTCATCCTCTTTCTTCTAATGTCTATAATTTTCCTTCACAATTTGAATTTCTGGTTGTTTCACATTCTGGCATGGTAATGGAAATGGAATGGACATCGAGAGAGAACAAATCTATGTAGTGTAAAATATTCCTAATTAAATGGATGATAAACTCCAAAGGATATGAAAGGATGGCGAAAACACAACTGACATAGCCTCTGACCATAGAATAAAGGACTCTTATAATTTTTGTAGAAGTATATTCATCCCATGATTCAATAACTACGTGAGGATACTTTTCCCACCAACCTCACACATGAATTCAATGATTGGATTTAGTATTCAAAATGAATTAATTGTCTCATTTAAGGAACATGGAAGAAAAGGATGAGTTCCAAGGTTGAGACTTGGCGATGAATATTTAATCTCCCACATGCCCCCTTTTCTCTTCCCCTCCAATGGTGAATCATAGCCACTATAGTGCTCTTTACACAACCATATTGGACCATTTTAATTAATTTTCCAACATAATATTACATATTTTTCAAGTTAGCATTCCAAGCTAACTTAGTGTTCCATATAGAGATATTTACATTATATATGCCCATCCATTCACTAGTTAGGCCTTGGCCTTGAGATCTTCACTAGGAACCCATATTAGCATATTTATATCATTTACATGATTTGATTTAATACATTCCAAGTCAAAAATCGAGGTATTACATGTTCTAAATATATTAAAAGGAAATGGTGCGTACTTTCACACTATAAAAAGCACCATGAACAAAAAACACATTAGAAAATATATAGTTTTTATAATAATAATATTGATATTTTAATTTTAATTATTGTATTTCTATATAATGACTATATTATTGTGTTATACCCTCAGATTACACATATGTTTATTGTAACTATATATAATCATCCATTTATCAAACACCTGGACATTTAATCAACAATGTAACATTTTACAATAGTAGACAATGTGATTGAATAAGAAACTCATTTTATTATATATGAATAAAAGACCCTTCATCATGCAAAATGGGACAACATAAAGTCCACAATAATCAAAATGTCAATATTAATTGTTACACTTATTGGTGATTTGTGGTTATCCATCTAAGACAATCTATCCAATACATTAAATATAATGTTTGATTTGCATAGTCATTCATTTCAAAACATACAACTTGCATTAACATCCAGTTATATTGATCACCATTCTTCACTCAAATTGTTGTAAATGCTCTAGTTGTTTGCATGCCTCATTTTTTCATCACTTATAGGTGATATTGTACTTGGGTTATATGATTGAATGTTTTGTGGATTGTCTTGATTTTTTCTTTCTATTCATGTTCCATCTACAAACATGGAAATAAAGTGTAATGAGTATATTTAAATTTATAATATAATTTAGAGGATTATATAAATTAAAAAACATACCATAGAAAGAAGTTATTCCTAAAAGATACACATTCTTTCAAATCCATATCTCATGCCATCTCTCACCAACTATTTTTTTAGCTCCTCTCCATACTTTGTTTCCCGCAAGCATTATATGTTATAACAAACCATATATTTAATATAAAATTTTAATGTTGTTCCATTAATTATAAAATAAGGGAAGTAAAACAACATAGTTACTTACAAACTACACAATAAATTTTGATACTCCAACATGTAATCGCAGCCCATACTTCACATAATGTTAATCAATTCTTCATATGGCTCTTCTTTGAATGCTAACAACTATTACAAGGAAACCAAGGATGTGTGTAAATTAATTAAAATATAAAGATTACAACAAATATGAAATATTTTGTAAGGAAAACGCAAGTACTCACAAACTTTATGAACAACCATTTTCTTATTTGCTGTCCCATCTTATGTGTTGAATGGGTTCCTTTTTTTTTTACGACAAAGCAATTAAAAAATAGTATTTCATGCAACAACTAAATTCTATGTACACAATGGAAAAAAAAACAATGATTACATTCATTTGGTGCATAATATTGTTGAGATGGTCCTTCTTTGATGCAATTATGTTCATTTATTTGACCATCTCCTTGTATATTTTTATGGAAATCCCTATCAACATGTTTCAGATATCACCTTGTTCCTCCTTTGGAATTTTCATAATCTTCCTTAAAAACGAAAGTAAAGAAAGAAACTTTTTACATTGTTATGAAAGTAAATATATTTGAAATATTAATTTTGTAATTTTTTTTGTGTAGTTTATACATATTATTAGAAAATTTTCTTATGAAGAGTACTTTTTAAATCATTGTTTCTTGTTATTATGTGTTTTTTCTAATACAAGTCTAACAGGTGGCATTGACCATTGCTTTGGAAACACCTGTTAGAGTTGATATATAATCTAATTAATGGACTCATTGGATTGAATTAGTTATTGTAAGTGGAAAGTAAATATACATGTTCTTTCCACTGAGACCCTTCGTAATTTTATAAAAAAACAAATCCCCTTTTCATTAACTTCCAATACCAATTCAAATGAATTGCATACCAATTCATCATCAATTACAACCTTCATAACTTTTATTGTGTTAAGACAACATTCCCTTCCCTCCCTATTGGTACCTACACAATAGTCAACAAATGTAAAATAGATTGTTTGAAGCTAATTAGCAACTATTTCTAAGAAGTACATTATTATTGAAAATCCAAAGAAAATTTTAAAGTTGATTACCTTTTGATTCACTTAATTCATCTCTTTTCAACATTTCAAACAAGTTTTTACATTCTTTTGAGCTCATATTGCAAACAATTTTATGTAGTTTCTTCAAGTTTTTCTTTGCATGTCACACATTTACCGATATACATTATTTAAACATACATATAATTCAAACATATTAATTTTATATTAAAATTTCAAAAAAATTTCCTTGATCTCTTTTTGGGATGTGTTTCCATTGTGCTCATTGCAATAAACACCCTACATCATGAACTTAAGAAACTATGAAATATGTTTTACAAATAAAGTAAATAATTTAAACAAAATATATTTTATGGTTTAATGGTGCACATTAGTCAGGAATACATGCCGGTAAAAGTGTTTTGAAATATTAAAAAAGCATATGTAATTACATTTGTGTGTTATACAATAATAAGAGTGCAAGTGCACTATACAATAATAAGAGAACCAAATAATATTCTTTGTATTTTTTGCACTGGATAACCCCTAATTTGTTTTACATCTAAACCTAAAATGATGATTTTATTAAAAGCACATCATGTGTTAAACCGTACATTGAGCACTGAAAAATGCAAAATCATTTTTCAAAAAATACTTAAATTGATAAGTTTCGGGATCAATTGCAATAAGTGGCCCCATTGCAAAAGATGCTCAACTCCTCATATATAGATGCACAAAGCCATTAAATTTCTAGTTCCTAGAAAAATCATTCTCATTGTGAAATATTTGAAAAGGTAAAACCCCAATTTTAAACTTTGCATCCACATAAAAAAAAGAAGCAACAAGAAATATAGGGTTTTCGACATTGACAACAACTAAGAAAAAAATTATTTTCTTCATAATGAATTGTGAATATGAGGAACATAAAGAAATAATGAATATTTTGAAACAACTAGAGAATTTTTTTGAGATGAATAGTAAGAACTTGCATACTTTGAATTTGTCCTTTATGGAGTTATATGTGATCCACAATCCACACAAATTTTATTCTTTAGAAAAATCGAGCCACTCCAAAGTCTTCCATGGTAAACTTATCTTGCACAAGTCTCTCCTTTGATTCTAAACAAAATAATAAAAAAGTAACTAATTTTTATTTTTTAAGCTCAGTTTTATAAAATGGAATTCTCGCTCTTTTTTTCCCTCGATAATTCGGTGAATTAATGAAAAATGCACACATCATTAGTTTTACGCCAAAAGAATTTTTTAAAGGGCCTGTTCTCCTCAAGGCTTCATCACCTGTCATGAGCCTCTGAGGATCCGACCCCTATCCAGGGCATAATTGAATGCCCAACACATATAATTTCATTGGTTGACTTTTGTTTTACTGTTGCCTGTTGACACTTCCACGTCCTGCAGTTTTGATGTATTTAGGAATTACCTCTGCACTCGCCTTCTCTAGGTTGAGGGGTTACAAATTTCTCCACCAACAATGGAACTTAATACCAATTTCATTTAATATCCATAATACCATTGACATCTCCTCCATCATTTTTCCAGTAACAAATTCAAGATAAAATCTCAATCTGTACTTTGCATAGCATTGAAGGGGGCTGTTTTGTTGCAATCAATTCTATTGGCATTGAGGGATTGAATACCACTGCGTTTAGTTTAATAATCGAATAATAGAAGCACTAGAAGATGTTCATAAACTTGGCCATCGTTGTGGACAATAAATATGGTTTTCACGGCCTCGACCTCAATTGGGAATTTCTCGAAGATGCGGTTGAGATGGAGAACTTAGGCACTTTCTTCGTTGAGTGGATACATACCATTGACTTGGAATCCACTGCTCTAGGTTTCCCTCGACATCTTGTTGTATTTCGGATCAACCACAACCAACCCAACCAACACTTACAGAATATGGTCGCTCCTACACTTAGCAGGATTACCAAATTTAGCCCTTGGCCAAATTCGACTCTAAAATTACCTCCCCATAATTTCCTTCCCGCAACAGCTTTCCCACAACTCTGTTTTCACAATAGAGTTTCTGCAAAAATCTTTCCGCATGTGGGTTTCAGGATGCGGGATGTCAACTTTCCAAGTTGTTCCCCCACAACTTGTTTCCCACAATTTTTCTCCCCCAAATTTTACAACCGTCTGATCTGTGCGGCCTTCACCACGGTCGTCGATCTACTCCTTGGTGTGGATCTCACATATATTTGTAGATTTGTTATCGTCCTTGCAAATTCCATTGCAGATCTCTCCTAGACCGTCAAATATTCTTCTACGGATTCAATCCCCTCTGTCCATTCTCAACAAGGCACGTTAATGGCAGACAATTTGCGTTCTGGGATGATCGATCAGAGGATTGATCAATCCAACCTTCAATATTCACGATTCATTATCCTAACACTTCTATGCATGCATCTACGGCCTATGTCAACTATTCAAGCAGCGATTTAACGCGTGAATCAAGAATTTTACAGAAATACACAGATGTTCAGAAAAACGCCAAAGTCGGCTCTTCACGGATACATCGTTCACAAAACCCATGCATATAGGCTAACAACACTGCAAATACATAGCTAATCCTTCTATTAAGCAATAGAGAAAACACACAACTCACCTCTCCATCTTTAGTATTTTCAAAATATTTACAAGTGGAATCAGACGCAGGTTTGACCTTCTCTCTGGAAATTGGAATTCTAATGCTGAAGAGCAGAAGGGCCCTCACACTTCTCTAACGTGCCTATTTAAGCTAAACTAATACCTCCCCCATTGAGTGGTCCTGCAACTGAAAATAAAAAACTACAAAGCATGATGAAACATCCATGTCACAACAAACAACTTGCGGCTTAATCTCCTCACACAAAGTCATGATCCACAATCATTCCTACTGGTGCTAAAAAACTATGACTCAACAAAAAAACCAAAAATATTCCACAACATGTTACCAGATCATCACATTGTTGGCATGCCATGATGCTCCTGCATCAGACTCACAAGGGTGAAAAAATTATGAACCCATGTTCATTAGATCAGCTACAGTGAAACCCTTGGCTTCCAACTTTGCGGCACTCATCCAAGTAGAATCCTCTGTTCGTCGCTTCTTCAATTTGACCAAATACTCCATATAGTCCTTCTTCCTTGTACTCTTTACAACTTTAGTGTCCAGAATGGCTCAACTTCCAATGGCTGTGTCGCAGGCGTTTGCCTCACCCATTGTAGGTCTTTAGTAGGATCTTCACCTTCTGCAAAGGGTCCAGTATCACCTTCTACTTAAGGATATAGATCCGCAACATTAAATATTTGTGAAATCCCTAACTCATAAGCATTTGCTGATAATTTTCTGAGTATCCTGCAGGGTCCAATCTTTTTCATCTTCAGCTTGTTATACTCTCCTTTTGGAAATATTTCTCTCTTTAGATATGCTAATACCAAATCTCCTACTTCATAGTTATTCTCTCTCCTTTTGGAATCTTCTCCGGCCTTGTAACTGGTGTTACTCTGTTGTAACCTTTCTTTCGCTTGCTCTTGTAGTTCACTGATCCTTGTTGCAAACTATTCTCCATCTGCACTCCTTTTCTCCAATTGACCTAAGTCATGAAGTTCACACACTCCTCTTGGATGCATTCCATATAGAATTTGAAACATAATCATCCTTGTACTTCTGTTTTGTGAATCATTATAGGCAAAATCAGCTTGAGCTAATACTCTATCCCACTGCTTCGGACTCTCTCCAATCAGACTTCTCAATAGGTTCCCTTGACTCCTATTAACTACCTCTGTCTTTCCATCAGACAGTGGGTGATATGCTGAAATGAAGTCCATTCTGGTACCCAAATTCTTCCACAAGGTCCTCCAAAAATGACCTATGAACTTCATATCTATGTCTGATACAAGGCTTCTAGGTAAACCATGTAGCTTCACAACTTCATTGAAAAACAAGTTAGCAATGTGTGTAGCATCACTAGTCTTGTATCATGGAATTAAATGTGCCATATTAGTGAATCTATCAACAAATACGAAGATAGAATCATGTCCCTTATGAGTTCTTGGTAAAACCAGAATGAAGTCCATACTCACATAATCCCAGGGCCTAGTTGGAATAGGTAATGGTGTATACAAACCTATGTTTTGTCTTCTTCCTTTATCATGCTGGCATACTCCACATCTGCTTACAAAATTCTCAACTTCATACCTCATCCTTGGCCAAAAATAGAAATGACCTAACTGTCCAAAGGTTTTATCACTTCCAAAGTGACCTTCCATACCTCCATTGTGTTTGTCATATATCAAGTTCTCTCTCATGGAACACTTTGGTATACATAGTTTATTGTTTCTAAAGAGTAAACCATCTTGTAGCGTATACTCCATCCATGGCTCTCTGTCCACCTAAACTAGATTCTTACAAGCCCTGTAAGCCTCCTGGAAATCAATGTCAGTCTCATACAAATCCCTTAAATGCTCAAATCCAAAGACTTGGATCTAATTCTCTTGCACAATCAAAAGTCTCCTACTTAAGGCATCAGCTACTCTGTTTGACTGTCCACTTATGTGATTCAACACAAAGGTAAATCTCTTTAAGAACTCAACCCACTTGACATGTTTTAGGTTCAACTTAGGTTGCTGCATAATGTACTACAATGTATGGTTATCAGAATATAACACAAATTCTCTAGGCATTAAATAATGTCTCCAATGCTTCATTGCTTAAACAATAGCATAAAAATCCTTGTCATAAGATGAATAATTTTGCTTTGCATCATTCAGCTTCTCACTGAAATACGCTATATGCATGTCCTCTTGACTGAGCACAGCTCCAATTGCTACTCCACTAGCATCAGACTTTACTTGGAAAGGATGTTTGAATTCTGGTAACTTCAATATTGATTTTCCAGTGACCTTCTTCTTCAAGAACTGAAAAATCCTTTTAGCCTCTGTTGTCCATTGAAATGGTTGTCTATCCTTCTTAATTTCCTCTACAATAGATGCACAAATACCACTGAAATTATTTATAAATTTCCTATAAAAACTTGCCAATCCATGGAAAATTCTTACCTCAAATATGTTCCTAGGTGAAGGCCAATCAATGATTGCTTGCACCTTTTCTGGATCCATCTTCAACCCATCTCTTGAGATAACAAAACCTAAATATACTAGCTCTGGCTTCATAAATGTACACTTCTTCACATTTACCAGCAGCGTTTCCTGTTATAGCCTCTCAAAAACATATCTCAAATGTTCTTCTTCTGTTTAGATGAAAACCAAAATGTCATCAAGGTAAACTATCACAAACTTACCTATGAAATCTCTCAAGAATTCATTCATCAATCTCATAAAAATGCTTGGTGCGTTTGACAATCCAAATGGCATGACCAAACACTCATACAACCCATCATTTGTCTTAAAGGTTGTCTTCCACTCATCTCCTTCTTTGATTCTGATCTGATGATACCCACTCTTTAAATCCAGTTTTGAAAAGCACATTGCCCCACTTAGGTGATCCATCATGTCATCTATCCTTAGTAATGGAAACCTATATCTGATAGTAATCTTGTTAGTTTCTATGGAGTCAGTACACATCCTCCACTCACCATCCTTCTTTGGTGTCACTACTGCTGGTATTTTACATGGACTCAGACTCTTCTAGACCAATCCTTTATCCAACAATCCTTGGACTTTTCTCCTCACTTCTTCATTCTCTTGAGGTGTCAACCTATACGCTTCCTTGTTTGGTAAACTAGCTCCTGGAATAAAATCAATTTGATGGATTATATCCCTCCTTAGTGGTAACTCATTGGGTAAATCATCCACCACGATGTCACTAAAGTCACTCAGCATCTCCTGAATCTACTCAGGTATACCTATCACATTAGTCTTCATTGTCATTGCTCTTGGTTTGCATACCACAACATAGTTCAACTCTTCCTTCTCAATTTGTTGCAAATATTATTTTCCTGACAACATCAGGACTTTGGGTGCTGACTATCCTGCTGTACCACCTTCTTGTAAAGGGTGAAGTACATGTCTTATCCCATTCTGCTCAAAACTATGACAGTTACTCCTACCATCATGAATCACTTTCTTATCAAATTGCCAAGGTCTTCCTAACAATATATGACAAACATCCATGGGAATAACATTGCACAAAATCGTGTCCTTATATGGACCTATTTGGAAATTAACTTCACACTGCTCACTTACCAGGATTATGATGTCCTTTATGTAACTGAGATACTTTATATGGAACAGGATGCTTGGTCCTCTTTAAACTAAGCTTCTCCACCATTTATGTGGGAACAAGATTGTCAGTGCTCCCACTATCAATCACCATCTTATAGAACTTCCCTTGGACTTTACAAGAGGTCCTAAATAAAGATTTTCTTTGAGCAAGGAGAAAGAAAATCATCAAGGCTTCAACAAGACCTTATTCATCATCAAATCCTCTCATGTCTCTGGAAAAAATTCTGCCACTGTCGCCTATTATTGCTGCTACTCATTCTGAGGTACATAGGCTCCTCTCTGTCCTATGTCTTCCTTCCCTGGACATTCAAATGATATATGCCCCAATTGGTTGAATTTGTAGCACCTATAGACAGTTCCTCTACCTATTTATCTACCTCTACCTCCTTAGTAAGGTCCTCTTCTGCTAGAGTCACCTCCTCTATCACGCTGCTCTTGTTGGTTAGAGTTATTGGACTCTCCCCTCTGTGCTCCAAATATTCCTCTTCCAACTGCTTGTCCTCTTCCTCTGGTTGAAGCTCTACTTCCTCGCAATCTTTTCTTCTGCCCTTAAGGCACATTGATATGCCTCCTCCATTTTTCTAGGTGATATCACGCTGATCTCTTCTTGGATATCCATCCTTAGACCATTGACATATCTAGCATCCTTTTCTGCTAACTCTTCCACATATCCTGCCCTTAGTTTTACTTTGTAGAACTCTTCAATGTACTCTCTCACTTTTAACAATATTTGTCTAAGGTTCTATACCTCTCTATACATAATTAACTAGTAATATTTGGGCAATAACTTATCCCTCATCTTTGCTACCATCATATCCCATCTCTTTATCAATGACTTATTCTTCCTCCTTCTTTCTGCTTGCACACTATCCCACCACAAGGATGCATGCCCTTTCAACCTTGTCACATCCAATATGACTCTCTTGTCTTCTTCAATCTCATCGTACTCAAAGTACTTATCGAGCTCACTGATCCTGTCAATGAGATGCTCAGCAATGAGACTTCCATCATAGGTAGACAACTCAGGTTTTGGCCTTGAAGTTGCTCCTAGAATCGATCTAAAATACCTTAGCTCAAGTGTTTCTTGCATAAGTGCAACTTCTTCTCTTTTCTCTTCATCATGAGGTTCACTTACATCCCTTGCTTCTAGGTCTCTTTGTCTTTCTATCTCCATGGCATCTAGACGTGCTCGCAGCTCCCTCGTTTCTTCCATGACTTCTATGTTCACCGCTGGTCAACCTTTGTCACGACCTCTTACTTTGCCTATGCGTGAAACCATCCTCTTGTTCTAAGCCTCTGCAATAATAGTTCTCTTTCACACTGCTACAACTTACCTCACCAAGCCCCTTCTCTGTACTTGGTACTTTGGTAACATTGGTCCTCTATCTAGAACCTCTTGAGCACTCTTCTTTGCTCCTTCTAGGATTCTAATTCTACACTTCTCTCTCACACAAGCTTCTCCTCGCTCTGATACCAAAATTGGTGCAAGTCGGATCAACCACAACCAACCCAGCTAGCACTTACAGGATCTGGTTGCTCCTACACTTAGCAGGATTACCAAATTTATCCCTAGGCCAAATTCATCTCTAAAATTACCTCCTCGCAATTTCCTTCCTGCAACAAATTTCCCGTAACTCTGTTTCCACAACAGAGTTTCCACATGAGGGTTGCAGGATGCGGGATGCAGGATGTCAACTTTCCAAGTTGTTCCCCTGCAACTTGTCTCCCGTAATTTTTCTCCCGCAACTTTTACAACTATTTGATCTGTGCAGCCTTTACCACGGCCGTCGATCTACTCCTTGATGCAGATCTCACATATCTTTGTAGATCCGTTATCATCCTTGCAACTTCTGTTGTGGATCTTTCCTCGACCGTCAGATCTTCTTCTGTAGATTCAATCCCCACCATCCATTCTTGGTAAGACACGTTAATGGTAGAAAATATACATTCTGCACTGATTGATCAAAGGATCAATCAATCGAGCCTTCGATATTCATGATTCAATAGCCTAACACTTCTATGCATGCATGTACGGCCTATGCCAACTATTCAAGAAACAATTTAATGCGTGAATCAACAATTTCACAGAAATACACAGATGTTCAAAAAAACGTTGAAGTCATCTCTTCACGGATACACCGTTCACACAGCACATGCATATAAGCTAACAACACTGCAAACAAATAGCTAATCCTTCTATTAAGAAATAGAGAAAACACACAACTCAACTCTCCTTATTCAACCTTTTCAAAATATTTACAAGTGGAATCAGACACAGGTCTGACCTTCTCTCTGCAAATTGGAATCCTAATGTTGAAGAGCATAACCCCTCACAATTCTCTAACCTTCATATTTAAGCTAAACTATTACCTCCCCCACCGAGTGCTCCTGCAACCAAAAACAAACAACTACAAAGCATGATGAAACATCCCTGTCACAACAAACAACTTGCGGCTTGATCTCCTCGCAGGGAGTCATGATCTGCAATCATTCCTACTGGCGCTAACAAACTATGACTCAGCAAAACAACTAAAAATATGCCATAGGATTTGACCAACTCATCACATTGTTGGAATTCCATGATGCTCCTGCATCACATCTCCTCACCGCAACCGTGTATTTTGCACAGTACTTCTTCCTTTAGGGATAGAAGAGGGCGTGGGTGATGACCTCGATTGCCCAAAATTTGGACTAGGTGAATGCCATGTGCTACGACTATCACGACTCTGAGATCAAATGTTTGTCATAATGCAAAAACAAAAAATACATAGGCGCCAAATGCTATCCTTGCACTTACTTGATCATCAATGTCTGAAATGCAGACTATTTTTCTAATGTTATCTTCTTGCTGGGTTAAATTAGTTCTTCTATTCACTCTTCAATTTCCCTGATAGATTCTTTTCTCCATAATCAAGTGCAAATACATTTTAAAAAACTTGGAAATCAACTAAAATTGGCAACAAAATAAGTAAATTTTTTACATCGAGGGTATCGGTAATTTTCATTATTATTATAGTTATCGATGTTTTTGTTATTGTTGTTTACCCTAAAGCATTGAAAAAATAAATGTCAAGCGAATGATTAACAAGGGAAGGTGGCACAAACTCCTTGGTCATAAGTTTTAACTCTGAGATCAGATATTCCAATTCCCTCTTGTCATGACTGAAATCATGAGAGGCCGCAACATTTTCGGTCCCAGTCCTACCTTTTCATGCGACACAACACCATTCGGGCGTTGTTGGTGCTGCAGACTTGGAGAAAAGATTTATTTGAATATTTACATTTCGCATGGAACCTTCTTATGGTATATGTAAAAGTTTCATATGACATCCACACTATATCTTGACGTCACCAATATGTGGATTTTATTTTTGCATAGGAACTGGTAATAAGTTTATAATATTATTTTAATGCCATACCATGTAATCGCTTTTATATATATCGTATGCAATAATGATATTAGCTTGTTTTTTCAAAAAAAAAAATACCACATACTTCTCAAATAAAAGAAACATCATATGATATATATTTGATTCAATAACTTCTTATTAGTCCCTACCCTTGGTTAGCAGGGACTCTATGAATGGACTTGCCATCATTTTAATTTATTGACATGCAAATGGAAGCAACTTTCAAACTATTTATCCTAAGTTTTTCATTTCAGACTTTGACTAAAACTTTTGAGGGACTAATCAAAATGAATTGTACTTTATATTAACCAATTACAAACTTTGGCCTCATCCCGAGGTTGTTCATACAAAAACCTTATGTTAAAATGTACGTTGATCGGTAATAACCAAGTAGTTTTTAATCAAACCTTGTAATACTAGAGTAATGTCTAGCATTTCTTCTCTAACATTAAATGTAATCTTCCTTTGTTATGTAATGTACTCTGCAAGTTTCTACTCTAACATTGAATGTAATCTTCCTTTGTTATGTAATGTACTCTGCAAGTTTCTAATTAATGCACCGCCTAAGAGATTCTATGTGGCAATTGTGTCCAGCTGCTTCCATATTGAAAGGAAGCTATGAGTCATCAATCATCAGCTTGACACACGACCTCCCACCGCCTTAAACTTCCACCGTGCTCCTCTCTCCTCCCACCACCTTTAAATTCCCTCCCATCCTTTAACTTCCCTCCCATCGCCTTTAACTTCCACCGCCCTTCTCTAGCACCAGCAACATCAAAACCCATCCATCCGATCTTTCATCCATTAAGCTTGGTGTGGATCGCCACAACTTGAACCTTGAATCTGTTACTGCTAACAAGATTTCAGAAAGAGCTGCTTCATTTTAATAATAGAACCTGCACCATGAACATCCACCATTTAAAGTGCATAGCGAGAATCAACGGCTACAACCTCCATGATTTGAGGTAACATCCACTATTTAGAGCGCATAGAGAATCTGCCATTTAGAGCGCATAGCGAGATTCAGTGGCTACAACCTCCATGATTTGAGGTAACCTAGTTTCCATATTTTCAATTGTGTTAAAGAAATAATTGGTTTAATATAGTTAATATTTGCTCAATTGAATACAATATTACCACTTTTAAACAGTAAATTTCTATTCAATGGCTCTGTAAACAATAAATTTATATTCAATGGCTCCGTAGAATGATTTACCTTGTTACATCATTTTCATCCAATAAATTTTCAACAAGCGTATCCCATGCAAATGCAAGTGCCTCCTGCACAATTTACTCTTATTACAATTTCAAGTGCTTCCTACACAATTTACTCTTCTTACCGTTGCAAGTGCCTCTTGCACAAATTACTCTTCTTACCGTTCTTGTCCCTGATGCTGCCTCAACCACTCCAAGGGAGTTTTTTTTTTGTTCTGCTGAACATCAAACAAACTTGATTGTTTCCCTCTCAGATTGTTGTTGCTGCTGCAACAAAATCCTATGTTACCAGAAACGTGATGGCAGGCCATGTTTATCACAAAAAACGGTGTAGAAACGGCAACGAGACGGAAAACGTCGTTTTCTACGGTCGTTTTCGTTTCTGCAGCCAAAATTCCGTTTCTTAAAAGACACAGCGTTTTCCCCAGGTTTATCAAGAAACGAATTTTCGTTTTTTTGCGAATTGGTTAATTTCAGGGTTTAATTTTTAGATTTTTGATAGGTAATGAGGCAAGCAAGTGTGGATAGAGTTGACATCGTGTGCTTTTGCAAGAGGATTTCAGCTGAAGTTCCAAGGATCTCTGTTAAAGGTTCTGGCTTTATTGAATCAATCCAGCAATTCCACTGATTTCACCTACACACCAAGTGTTGGTTGATAGCAGCACATTCGTAGGCTGACCAAGTTCATAGCAAAAGTCAAGTGTCCTCGCTAGTGAATGCTCTAAGTTTGGGGCATCATATCATAAGTAAATTGGGTAAATGTATTTTACTATCTAGAGATAGTAAATTGCAACCATAAACACCGTATGGACAAATGAGTAAATTGCAAGGATAGACACCTTATGGACAAATGCCCAAGCTATCGTATGTTCTGTTATAAATTTCTCCAAAACCTTTTTGAAACTCCTATTCCAGTTAATATATTATAATTTTATTCATTCGTTTGTTCTGTTATAAATTTCTCCAAAACCTTTTTGAAACTGCTATTCCAATTAATATATTATAATTTTATTCATTCATATCCCAGAAATGGGGTTACTATAGGTTGGAGTATATGTCCCATTTCCATTCTTTTCATTTGAAGATTTCAATATTAATATCAATAGGTTTACAGAGCCCAAAACATCTAAAACAAGATCTTATCATATATATTTGTGAATAATAGTTGTGTTTTGGCACGCTTACACTTATCGTAAACAAATCAGCCATAATATGTAAATTTATGATTTCTTTGTACTATTTTTTCCTCTTTAAACCTATAATGAATTGGTTTCCATTCTTCAATTCGGAGTTGAACGAACCTGGAGTTTGTTTGTTAGTCTTTGAAGCTAAAATTAACTGGGTGAAGCTGGTTGGAGCTTAGAGTTTGAAATGCTGAACCAAGTCGAGTCAGTACTAAAATCTGCAAATTGTCATAATATTTAATTTATATATTTTAATTAATTCAATTTTTTGTTTTTCTCTCTCCTCATTTCTTATACTTGCGAAACCTGGTAACTTCGTTTCTCGTATCGTTCTCGTTTCTCGTTTCGTTTACCGTTTCTCGTTTCTGGTAACATAGACAAAATCTACAAAGAAACATAATATATTATTTGCATAATAAGGCAATCTGCTTGAACAATTAACTCAATAAATTGATATGTTACTCAGTGCTTGATATGTTCCCAGTGACTCAATGCTTACCTGTAAACTTTATATTTACAAAGAAGATGGATACCTTTAATTATTTGCAAAGCAAGCTCTTGCTCAATGGATCAAAGGTACGCCAGGGATAAGAGGATGATGACTCCCAATGAGCTCTTATCGATGGAGTCATTTGGCACCTCGATGTCGACTTATCACATCCCAGGTTAGCGAGGTTACCACATTGAACAAAAGAGATAATCATGATCCGAAGATGTTTTTACATTTATCAGTATTAGCCAATGAAGGGAATAATCTATTTTTGAACTTACCAAATAATCTCCATATGCACGAAAAAATTGCACTTTTATAACCCTATTTTTCTCCATTGTTCATTCTTACAATAGGATTCATAGGGTCGGTGGACCCATCTGTTATACATAGTGCTGCACATGGAGAACATGGTTAGTGCATATGAGCAGATCCAAGCTAATCCCGGCTTAAGGATGCAGGCCATAACCTAAGAAATGATTTCAGATATTTCGAAGGAGCGCTTAGCCAATATACCGAGTGAATTACTGAAAGGAACATTCTAGTTTTCCCTGATGTGTCGTATCTATGTTCCAAAGCCAAAATCGACAGAAACAAGACCTATAACGATCTCTTCACCAATTGATCGAATTATGCACAGGTCCATCACCAATGTTTTGGAAGCTATATTCGAGTGCATTTTCCTTCTTGTCTCATACAGGTTTCGCCCCTTCATAAACACCCATTCGTTCTTTGCAGATGTACAAAAGTGGAGAGGGGTAAAACGAATCATCCACGCTGATATCAAAAAATGCTTTGACAACATAGAGCATTCTGGTTTCAGAATATTACAAGTGATGTGTTAAAGTTTAAGTACGTATTTCTGGTTTCAAATCTAGCCATCATGTAAAATCAATTTCTAAAATCAATTTCTAAGCTTTCTCCATAAAAACTAAAAACGCTAAATTAACCAGACGAACCTCTATATGGATGTACAAAATTTTAATTGCATCTGAAAAGCCTTGACACCCTTACTTCTCTTCTCAGATGCTCTCCTGGAGATTAAGGCAGATGAATTTGTGTTTACTGTATTTCCATATGATAACATCTTCCACTCTTTCTTATCAAAATTCAATTCTAGCAATATTGTTCTTATCGATCCATTACTTGTAATGATTCTCACTCTCTGAGTTTTGTCATGAGCGGCGGCGACCTCGCATTTCCAAAAGTCTCTGTTGTATTTAAGAGGCGTCTTTTTCAAAAGCTTCCATTGTCGAGAACTCGGATTTGCCTCCCATAAGATGATTACAGTGAAGGGACGCTAACAAGCATATCCTTTTTAGCGTTGATTACTCCACAAAATGGGTAGAGGTTCAGTCTATGAGAGCTGATACATCTCTGAGTGTTGTTGATTTCCTTTACGAACACATCATAACTCGATTTGGAGTTCCAAGGCAGATCACCCTTTCCTTTCGAAATTCTTCCACCGATGGCCCAACAAAAGGAAATGCTTAAAATGATTTATGTATTGAAAGCAACAATGGAAGCTGATATAGCCAGGCATAGATGCAATAAATAAATAAGTTAGTGCAACTGAAGCTAGTGGAGCTACAGGTGACCCAGATGTAGCTAGAAAGCAGTCCATCGTTTCACCCATACCTACTCATTTTCTTATCACGATTACATTAGAAGATATTAACATGGGGATTGTTGCATTCTGGAGTTATTCAGATTATTTGTTACAACATTCAATGCGTTGTGAAAACGTTCCACCCTTCTATGTAGCCGGTTATCATGGCCTCCTAACTCCCAATAACGTGTTATGTTTTTTGCATGTCTCGCGACTCTATGCTTAGTGTTGTGGTTTTTTTTCCACCTGCGCACATATTCCATGCTCATGCTCATGCTCACCACTTTATTCTATTTGATGCATGGATGCCACGTTTCCTTCATTTAAGAGTGGCCATAAGATGATCACCACGCGCATGCTCCTAAGAGCATAATGTAGCACAAGATTCAAAGTTGTAGGCTACAATCGTTTATGGTTTGCCACTTCCTCTTGTCTCTATTTAATTAAGCAAGTATATGGTTTGTCACGTCCTCTTGTCTCTATTTAATTAAGCAAGGATCTGGTTTGCCACGTCCTCTTATTTATGGTTTGTAGCTCCGGATCTGGTCGACCATTGTCACCGGTTTTGATGTTGTGTTTTTTCTCATTTAATTAAGCAAGCAAGAATTATCTGAGAAACTATGGAAACCGGTTTTGATGTTGTGTTTTTTCTCGTTTAATTAAGCAAGCAAGAATTATCTGAGAAACTATGGAAACATGAAAACATGTGGGAAAACTCTCCTCAAATTGACATTTTTTATACCTAGAAAGTAGCTTTTGAGCCTGATATGGTTATCCCTGGAGATGGATGAAAAGAAATGTCCACCGGTTGCTTGCTTTCTTTATTTTTTCCTTATCTTCTCAACAAAAGGCTCCTTCCTCTACTATTCATGCTATTATAACAAGGCTAATCTTTCATGGTCGGGTTCATATTAAGGTTGCTATTGATGGCCATCACTCATTATGAGGTTTCCACTTCACCATGATGGTAATTTTAGCTGAGGTTTCCACTTCACGACGATGGTAATTTTAGCTGTGAAGTTCATTCGAAAAGGTTACAATTCCATCACCTCTACGGCCCTTGCTCGTTAATAGATATTCATAAAATTCGTTATGGGCTGTCAGATCTGTACGATATATAGATGTTATGAATTACATAATAAAACAAAGCTTATGCTCCAGCATTGATCATAGATTCTTCTCAATCCATTCGCCTTACGTCATATGGAATTTATGCAACACGGTAAAGCACTCATGGCCGAGAGCAAGATTACTAGCTATGGTATTGGTTACGACATACATGGTATGGATTCTATCTCCAACCTACATAGAATGTCCATGGTTGTTTCTTCGTGAGATAGAAATTACTTCATCGCTTGAGCATTTTCTAACGCAAATGAAGAATATAATTTGTTCAGGTAGGCACCCAACATGAGCTTGATCCAGCCGCTTCCCATGCAAGTTTTTGTTTTCATAGCTAAATTGTGTACGACCATAGGTGGATGTGCCTATTTGGTTCATCGGAGAATCTCGGCCCAATAAGCACACGACCAGCCAAATTGATACCTAAGCTAGTCCTACTTTGTTTGAAGCGTAAAATATTTTGGGTTTATCTAATTGCTTTGCATTTTTATTTTTAGGAAGACAAAATCTAATCGTCGTATGCACTTTCCCTTTT
The DNA here is from genome assembly GCA_001517045.1 of Pseudotsuga menziesii. NCBI lineage: Eukaryota > Viridiplantae > Streptophyta > Pinopsida > Pinales > Pinaceae > Pseudotsuga > Pseudotsuga menziesii. The sequence continues at coordinate 69,170 of LPNX011102010.1, read as the reverse complement.
TTGTTCTAAGCTTTAGAAATTTTAAGAATATTTATGCATTTATCTACAACAAATATAATTAATTTAATATGGAAAACACTCTATTAATGGCAAAATAAATTTAAATATTTTCCGGCAACTAGAAAAGAAATAAAATAGACAGAAATGCACTACAATGTGGAAAGTCTACCAATATAACCAGCGTAATTTATATTTTATTGTTAACAAGTTCCGAACAAACAAAAATCCCTCCCCCTCTACCTCAACTACATAAGCCCAAATTAATAGAAAATGCATCAATTTAACAAAAGCATTCATCCATGTAGACAAAGTATCCATTCACCAATAAATGTAGGCAAAGTATCCATTCACCAATAACTGTAGGCAGGGACTTCTTTCTTAGCAACCACCCTTGTTCAAGTTAGTAGCAACCTAATTTAAAGTAATTGGTATGAGATTTTTCTTAGCAACCACCCTTGTTCAAGTTAGTAGCAACCTAATTTAAAGTAATTGGTATGAGATTTATGTGGGGGAATTATTTCATTATTTTATATTTAGTTAATTCTTCTTATTCATCATTCAGTTTGGATAGTGTATCAATCATTTTTATTCAATTTCACTTTTTATTAATTTTAAAAAAACTTGAAATCCGTTTACAAAATATACCTACTTTCATAAAGGAACTATACCACTGTGCTTTCAAAAATGTAACACATCATTCCATCTCTAAAGATAAAAACACGTCATTCTTGATTGGGAGAGGCCCTAGAGGGTGATAATTGTGTAGAAAATGGAAAATGGAGTATCTAGGTGCATTTTATGAATTTTGTCTTTTGTGAAAAAACAATAAAGGGTGTGGTCAAACTCAAGCTCACCATGGTATGGCATTAGCTTAGCCCCACACTATACCGATCTATATTTGATGATAACACTTATTATATGAATAATGACACTATGACTTAAATATAAACAAATTTAATAAAATAAATATAAATAAATTCTATGCATTTTTATAAAAAATAAATATTCCAAAAAATCATCGTAATTATTGTTGTTTAGAATTTTAAAGATAATAGCATGAAGATTTTGATAGTTAATAATTTGAAGTAAACTGAAGCTTCTAATATGGAGAGATTTTAGAGCCAATAAATTGAAGTCTTTACATGGATATGATGTATTAGTCTTTTAAGAAGAGATGACACATCAACACATTTTCATTAATTAGATGAATTTCGTGGGGCTTAAATTGTTTGTATAGATTGAGAGTCATTTGCGTGAGTTCTTTCTAGGAAAAAAACAATTACTCATTCGGTAATCGGTCAATAATTTTTGTCGATAGCTTGAGACAACTCCCACTTATGATAGACAAACCTATATATGCAAGAGAAACTCTAGTAAAGTGTGTATGGATGGAATTTACCCCTGTAATCATTTTGGAAACAATCTTCCATCAAAGAGGCATTGTTGCCTCTCAATTTCGTTTTTGGTATTTATTGACAAACATCCACAATGCTACACCAACCTTGGAATATTGGAGCCTCCTCCAGTCTAGGACTAATAGATTCTTGTTAGTAGAAGGGTGTTCAAGCTTTGACACAACAATACATCTATTTGTAATGAACATTATTGCAAACAATCATAACAAATACATGCTCCAAGCATTGGCTATGCTTATTGCATGACCTGTTGCAGCTTTCACCAATGGTTTAGATGCACAACAAGATGATGACCATCGACTAGAAAAATAAATATTGTTGTCTCACTTTAAAAAAAGGAAGAGGCGTGTCTTCATTCTATATCCCTATCACACTTAAAATTGCAAGCCCCAATCCCAACACTCCCTGTACCAAATGAAAATACCAATGTTGATTGCCAATATAATTAGAGTCAAACTTTATCACTACCAAACCTTTTATTGTTTTACTAATATATGTATACTTTCTAGTATGACAAATTAATGTACATTTCAATTTACTTGCCATCGATTAGATGGGTTTTTATTTATTTCTTATTAGTACTTACACCTAGGTTTTTCTTTCAATTTCATCAACAACTATACCTAACATATATTTGTTACACTTGCTTTCAACACATAAAATTATATTATCTACATACACAAAACTTTCTCTCACTTTACAACATATCAAAGTTCTCTTTGGCGTTTCATTCCCCCATTTTAGGGGTATGCTAGTTTTAATAAATATCTCAAACATGGGTGCACCCTAAAAACATAAAGCATGATAGTGCTCTTCACATATAAAAGCACATCGGATATCAATAGATAAAACACACCACTTGAATTAAAAATAATTAAATACAAATAAAGAATTTTGTTATTAAAACTTTGCAAATGTTTTTTTGTCTACGAGTAATTTGTGTAAGTTTTCATTTTGTGCATGTCATATGATATATGCATAAATGCATTTATATTATACAAAGACACTAGTGTGATTAAATTTTACCAAAACAACAAATACATTTAAAATTACTTTGACTTTAGATTTTAAGATAAAATGTCACATCCCAAAAATTATTTTGAGAAGCAAAAACATAAATTACAATACTCTATAATGTACATATGTTTCTTAAACTCCCACCATGTACTTAAACATTAGTTTTAAAAGTCTATTTGAAGTTGCATTTCTATATGATTCTCCAACTTTCTTTTAAGAATGTAGATATGAATTGGCTGTCAATTTGAATTAAAAGCAATGAGAAAATATTATAATATCCAATGGCCAATTCTTCAAAGTCCAACTCATTCCTTGTTGTTCAAATTTAATCAAGTTCTCCCTACCTTTTGCAAGAAGTTAACATTTTATCTATCTTTTGATTATCTAATCAAATTTATGTTATTTATGCATGTGCAAGTGAATAATTAAGTGTTGATTTTTGTAGGATCTTGACTTGGGATCGAGTTTGGATGTACAAGATATTCCACTAGTTGAAAAACATCAAAATCTCTTATGAGGAGTAAGATACGACAAGAAACTGCTAATTAAAAATAGACAACCACTTTACCTTTCCAATTGTAACATGCCATCCTCCAACACCATCATGCATAAATGCTACTTCATCCTGAACTATATCTCTTTTATGACACCCCAATAGTATGTAGTTGTTCAAACTGTCAAAGGTTGAAGGATAACCCTCCATGTGTCACACTGCCCCATTATATTAGTGATAAACTACCCATTGTATCCAATCGAACACCTACCACTATGTTCAAAAATCTAGTAGGAAATATAGAAAAGGCACATATAAACATTTTCGTATAACCCATTTTTGAAAATTTGGAAGTCAAAATTTCTATGTTTTGTCCTAAATTGATCAATCCATCTCCTTTTGTTGAGTCAACTAAGAGTTCTAGTGATACAAAGTATGATATCATTCCATCAAAAACATCTATGTTAGGAGATCCAAAAAGTTGTATAAGCTAAGAGAAAAATGTGCAAATACACACCAAGGTCAATTCAATATCTTCCCATCCATCTGCAAAGTAAATATCAAACCTATTACAATCATGCTTTGTATGACATTTGGTCGTCTTGTTTGTATGTGCTTGATATTGGGACTAGAATCTCCTTTTGTGGTAAAAATTATATGATTACAAAGTCCAAAATAGATGTTCCAAATATTGGGTTGTTTATCCTTTCACATGTATTTGTTCCTCCCAAACAGTTAATAACAATTATACCATTTTTTGGGACCCTCTTTAACGTTAGTATGATTACTTGAATATTTTTAAATACAAACATATCACTTACGTGTATAGTATGTGCATTAATGGTTGTGATTCAAGAAACTTTAACATAAATAACTTGTTGTATATCGATGGTCATCAACACACTCATGCAAACATTGCATGGTTCATAAAAAACTATAGGCGCTCATTGTTTACTGAAAATTTGTTATTTGAGGAACACTCCGATGATAAGGAGTTCTTTATGAAAAGGAAAGCATCTAGATTTGTTCTTCGACATGAAATACATATTTTGACTCCTGGTCACAAGTTATTGATAAACTATAACTTTTGTGGATCATCAATCGCTTGTCAAAGACACCTTGCATTGAGACTACCTTTAGATATCCCCTTGCAGGATAAAAAAATATCATTAATTAATTGTGTGTTTTTTTTAAATTTTTAATAGAATTAATGTAAAAATTTCTTGATTTGACATTTTATTTTATAAAGTGGTCGATTGCACATATACCATAAAAGAAAATTATTCCATGCTTTTAATAATTGTTTGGTATAATGTTTGGAAAAACTAAATGCATTGTTTACTGATATCATCTATGTGATATTCAATGTTTTGCAATTAGGATTCCAAAAATGAGTGACCTATCCACCATCTTCCGTTGCACCCCACTTCAATTTCAAATTGAGAGAAGGCTACTAAACCAACACAACTTGGAGAGGAATCCTACCAAGTATGGTCAAATCAACCACTTATCCAATTCCCACTATGTCCTAAGTCACCAATTCAAAATGTCTATAGTAACACTAATTATTCACATGTTAGCAATAAAGGCAATGAAATAGCGGTTGTTGTTAACACCAAAATTTGTCCACATAGCTCTATATGGTCCAAACCATAATTATACATCGTAATCCTACCATTACTCCCTCTCTATTTACTTTCACAATTAAATTCCACCAAAATTGGTCCAAAACATCATTATTCCTTCCCTCATAAATACATGGAAGATGAAAATTTATTGAATACTAACCCCCATTCTCCCAAAAAGGACCAAAAACCCTAAAATGAGAATGGGTCAAAAACCATAGGAAAATACCATGCACAATTAAAAATCATGGACCAATACAATGGGAAAGAAAATCTTGGATCATCCTATAACTACATTGTGGATGTCTCCCCACAAACAGTCCTAGAAACTTTACATTCCTGAACTTTTTCACTTTCCATTACATCATTCTAGAACCTTACATTCCTACACCTTTTGCCACAACATCCCACGTTGCATGTTGATTTCACTACATGAAACCCTTGATTCCTTTCCCGGTGACAACCCTTGTTGGAGAATATCGAAGAACTGGATCATGGGATTCATCGGACCACATCCTCAAACGACTACAGTGGCCCATCTTATTGAAAGGTATGTTACATTTCTGTTTTACTAGTTAGATCATAAAATAAAATAAAATAATAATTGTTTTTTCTTGTTTGATAGTCACTGTTGAGCACTTCCCTTGCACCATGAAATCTACCCTTAGATCCGGTTGATATAAGGTAGGTTCTTTTGCACGTAGCTAGAAAGAAATATCCACTACAGTTGTTATGGATGATTTTTTATGAGATATGGTTCCATGGAAGGAATGTTGTTACATGCATTGCAACAAGATCATCTATGGGATTATACTTATATCATTGATACCTTCTTTGAAAGCCTAAAATTTACTTCATTTTCCCTTCTCTTTGGATATGGATCAAAGTCTATCCATCTAAGGACAACAATGTTATTATACAACTTGAAATCAATGTACGGTATGCCAAATGTGTGTTTCATGGCACTTTTTTGGTAACTAACCATTAAGTCCCCTATATTTTGAGGAATATTGTCACACAATTGACTTTGAGAGTGGTCAATTTTATGAATGGTTGATGATAGTGTACATTTATATTGCTTGTTAATTGTAGGTTATTCAAAGATATCATACTTGTGAGTGATAATTTATTTCTCAATAGATATGAAGAGACAAAGCACATCTTGAAAAGTTGGGTGTTGAGTACATATCATATCATACATGTCCAAATTATTGTATTTTATACATATGCAAATATGCAAATAAAAATATATGTCTTGAATGAGTAAATGACATGTAACATAATTAAAAAATTGAGGTAAAGCACATGGTCCTCCTATAATCTCAAGGATTAGAAGGCTCTTTAGTTGCAAAGAATTAGCCATGTTTCAAGGGGAGCATGCCTTTCATAGAAGTGAGCTAGGAGTTATTTGAATCCCAACATATCCAATATTCATGAAGCATACAGAGGGTACAGGGACTAATAAATTCAAGGATGAAGTATATATCCTTTGCTTGAGCATAGACATGGATATAGTTAACCCATATTCTCTCCAAAACACCAACTATTATGTTTGTCCAGTTGTAGTGATTAATAATAATATCCCCCCATGGCTGACCATGATTAATGAGCATCTTATGTTGGCTCTTATAATAGTCTATGGTACAAGAAAAGTGAATAATATGAATGTCTACCTACAATTGTTGACCGACAAATTGAAGCAATTATGGGAAGTGATAATTGTATTAGATGTTTCAAAACCCATCCTACGGGAGAGGTTATTTACATTGTATGGAATATGTGTGTATACCATGCATGATTATCTAGGTTTAGGAATTTTATCTAGTAAGAATTTTGATTGTTTTTTTTTAATTCATAACTTTATTAAACATTGTTAACTTGGTACAACTATATTTTTCAATGTTGATGTGCTATGTATACAATAACATAATAGTTATTGGATTAAAAGGGTATCACTAAAGTAAAGGTTCTATAGATTTTGTAAAAGTGAGGTGGTCCAACCACCTACGAAAATTGATGTGCTACTACTCAAGGATATTCCTCCCAGAACACCTCCCTTATTGAATATTAAAATCTTCTTTTAACGGTAAACAAAGGGAAATTGGAGACTTGAAATAATGAAGCCAACTGATTGGATTAGGGAATATGACATAAAGAAGGAAAGGAAATTTCAAAATCATTTGATTCAAATGGGGAACTTATGCTGAATGATCCTTAATTTTTTAAAACCTATATTGAGAAAATTTCCATTTGGATGAAAAAGAATATGTATTTTATGAGCTTCCATATTGGGAGAATTTTATGATTACCTACTAACTAGATTCCATGCATATATTTAAAAATGTTTCATCTTATTTATGGAGATACAAATACCTACTAACTAGATTCCATGCATATTTTAAAAATTTGTTCATCTTCTTTATGGAGATACAAATAAAATAAAAAAAGTGACACAATCAGTGTTAGAAGAGATCTTATTTCTTCAAATAATTAAAAGAGAAATTGCAAAAGAAAAGAAAGTAGAGGAGAGGTTGTTCTGTCTTGTTATTTTAAGGAAGGCGTGAGAATTGCTTCATAGTGAGATCTAGGAACTAAGGAAATCTTCACAATCTAAGTTATTCACAAAATATGCAAGAGAACAGTAAAATATAACAAAATAGCACACATATATGGTTCCAATAACTGATCTTTCTATTAGGGTAAAACTTGCAGATATGTATGGTACGTACTTATAACACAATGGGGAAAATTCGTGAGCCCTTAGAGGCCATCTGGATGCATATATGTGCCAGGCTAGGATTTGACCCCTAGACCCCCCTAGGTTGACCAATAGGCTCCCAAACCATACCAAACAGTCACAAATGAAAGTGTGAACATGTACGGATGCATGATGGATCGTAAATGAAGGAATTATAGGCATGGGTGAACACATGTGTGAATGGGAGAGTCTCTAGGAGCCAATAAATGCCTAAGAAGACCACAAAACAACCACATTCACACACTAGCACCCCTAGTCAAACATATTCCCTGATTTAAGGGATAAGGAGTGGTATGTAATCAATGAGGGTGCCTGGGTTGTCAGGATGATCAAAATAGAGTGCCTCAACTACCAGGATGATTAAAGTGGAGCTCCTCAACTATGAGTTAATGAGCCAAAAATCAACTAATAGACTTGCAAGATTGATCAATATAACCTAAGTGGGATCATATAACATAAGTACAAGACAAATGAAAATTAGTCATAGGTGTAAGACCATGGTTCTAAGGTAGATTAATGCTCCAAAAAAACCTCTTAATCCTAACTTAGTATAGCTTATACCAAATATTTATTGAGGCCTTGGAAACTAAGGCTTAAGTTACCTCTTACAACAAAAATTTTATTTGTCCATGTAAAATGAGGAAAGAGGAAAAACCTCATGGGGAAAATACTCCCTCAAGAATGGACATGACATTGATGATAAAAAATGTCTTCAACAAGTCATATTATTTACTTGAATGAGCTGAAATAACAACTTCTTGGTGATGGACTTGGTGAATATGTTGTGGATGCCAAGGTCATCCATCAATGCATCAATGTGTTGTAGACAAAGAACATGTGGAGAGGCCCCTTGATGGTAATAATTTGCTGATGGAGGAGAATAATAGGAATTTATTTTTCTACAAGCATACTCTTATCTATAAGCATAATCAATCATGGAAAATATATCTCTGCAAACTCTTTCCCAAATAACATCAAAAGATTCAACAAAATCTGCCTCATGTGTAGTTGTCATATCATGAATAAAACCATGAATTATTCCCAATTTGATGAATCACCTTCATAAATCTGTAAAAAATCTCACAAGTCTCTAAAATATTAGAATATATGTCATATACAACAGAAAATATCAGAGGTATGGTGTCTCCATGAGAGAATGGGTCCATAGTGGGAGACGAGTGGGAAACTAGATCACACTGACAATTGAGTGAACCTAGATGGTTTGGAGATTTGAAACTTGAACCATAGGTGATGAGATGAAGTACATACATATGGAAAATAATTCCCATGAATTCCAATTCCATGTATTTCCAACCAATGAATGACATACATGACATAAATGCAAGATACACAAGTGACATAGCATTGGAAACTAGGTAATTTTGAGTTTTTCCAATTAGTGAACTTGCGGGTTGTCGGTTATTTTCGGCATGAAATGGTTGGGGAAATGAGTATATGAATGTAATAGGATGTATATAACCTTAATAATAACAATAGGAAGGATCTGAATTGAGTGGGAAAGAGATTTCAAAAGACATATCGGGTACTAGTAAGAAATGACTAATTTATGGCGAAAACTTTGGTGAATTGCTTGGGGTTTCTTCCAAGGAAGGGATGGAGGTTTCAGATTATAATATATGAGAATGTAAATTAGAAATAGATACATCTGAAACAAATATATGAGAAATGGGTTTCTCCCAAGCACACAAACCATGCGCAGGCTTATCATCTTCTTGCTTGTGCTCCCATCTTCTTGCAAAATATGGAACATTGATATTGTTCTCTTCAAGGAGTTTGGTCATGATTTCCATTTTCTTTATTAAGAAATATATTTAATGATGTGAACATTTGAAATAAACACATTTTGGTCTCTCTCTCTTTTTCTTCATCCTCCTAGACCTCGAATCCTCGTTAGTTGAACTGGAGCTTTCTGTATCCGAATGCTTCTTCTCTTTCTCTCTTTGTTGCTTCAAATGATTGACTTTCTTCTTGTATTTGGATTGATTTGACACACCAAAAATAATGGATTTATCCTTGGTGGTTTTTATGGTACCCATTTTCACTAACTTGCCTTGCTCCTGAGTCAATGACTCCATGAAGTCTGCTAGCGCAGACATACTCCAATTTCTAGCTATGAGCTTGCTTGATTGGAAAGTCGAAAAAAACATAGAATACTTAGGCCCTAGCTTAGCAAGGATAGAAAAGATAAGATGATCATATTTATTATCTATGCCACACTATTTTATATTAAGTACCAATGCTTTGAACTTGGTGAAGAAGTCTTGGATTGTCACATAGTGAGCTGGGCTTGGTGAGATTAGCTCATTTTCAAGTTTATGGCCTCTCATCTCATCAATATTCCCAAATAGCAAGTGAAGATTGAGCCAAAATTAATTGGGTGTACCAAGAATATATACATGGAAGAGAAGGTTTCTTGACTAAGACAAAGCATACCAAATTCCTCATCAAGTCTACTGAAGTACTTTGATTTCTCCACAGCAGAGTTGGGCTCGGTCTCAGTCCCCATGGTGACTCTGTACATGCCTTTTGACCTCATATGGATCACCATTTTAGAATTCCTTAAATATTTGAATGGAGTGAGAAATACATGAGTCTTCTCCATTTCTGCTTGAGCACTATGTGATAGAAATACTGTTGTACCTGCAATGCAAACACTCAAATTTTCTGGAAAATTCCCTAAACAACAAATCAAAACTCTCTAGATTTGATTTGAAACTCCACAAATCTCTGATACCATGTGATAATTTCTTCACAGCGAGATCTAGGAGCTAAGGAAATCTCCACAATCTAAGTTATTCACAAAATATGTAAGAGAACAGTAAAAGAGAACAAAATAACACACATAGATGGTGCCAATAACTGATATTTTTCTTAGTGTACAACTTGTAGATCTATATGGTACATACTTATAATACAACGGAAAAAATTTGTGAGCCCTTGGAGTCCATATGGATGAAAACAAGTGTCAAGATAGGATATCACCCCTAAACCCTCTTAGGTTGACCAATAGGTTCCCAAACCATACCAAACAGTCATGAATGCAAGTGTGAACATGTATGGAGGCATGTTGGATCATAAATGAAGGAATGTTAGGCATGAGTGAACACATATCTGTGTGGGAGAGTCTATAGGAGCTAGTAAATGCCCAAGAACACCATAAAATAGCCATATTCACACACTAGTGCTCCTAGTCAAACATATTCCCTGGTTTAAGGGATAAGGAGTGGCTTGTAATCAATGGGGGATCCTGGGTTATCAGGATGATCACTAGAGCACCTCAACTATTAGGATGATCAAAGTGGAGCACCTCAATTGTGAGTTAATGGACCAAAAATCAATTAATGGACCAAGATTGATCAGTATAACATAAGTAGGATCATATAACATAAGTACAATACAAATGAAAATGCCTCCTAGGTGTAAGACCATGGTACCAAGGTAGATTAATGCTCTAAAAGAAGGTGTCGTCCCATTGATTTTGAAGAAAGGTGATATTTCTATAGAAATGGAAGTTACATTGGGTGTGAAGGTGCCTTATTTATATGACTCTACTATATCATGTTGCTTCATTGTAGAATAACATTTGTTGGGGTTGAAATAACATGATCATATGAACCTTTAAGGGTATGTACATTGAATAAATGATTTCTTTTTGCAGTATAGGTTATAATATACTATGAAATCATATTTTTATGGAAATTAATTTTGCATGTGTTTATTTTATAGTGTCATTAAGTTTTGCTAGTACATTGTTGTGTGAAACATGAATTTCCTTAGGACCTGTGACACACCATATATAAATATTTTCATTTATGTGTTGGATCACATCAAATGTAATTCATATGGTTAGCATTCCATGGTGGCATCAAGAGATAGATGAGATTGATGTTTGAGAAGGAGATTCCCATGAGTTTCGTGGATGTGCAGGTTTATATTTTAATTCACCTAGTTGAGGAGGTTGAATAAGTTGAGGTGGTATCATGTCATTAGATTTTATTCTTAAAGAGATACACGGAAAAAAAATGGGTGTGTCTATGTGGTGAACCTCCTGCAATAAACAATGAGAATGCACAATATAGCAGAAATTATGGATCACAGAAGAGATTTTATTAATCGTAGGACACTTTGAGGGGGAAACCTCCTTTGAGCAAGCTCAATACAAAATAAATCTTTGATGCTTTCATTAGCCTTAAAACATACTTATATACTAAGTCTAATCTAAACAACTATTACTCCCCATGAATGTGGGATAATGTAACATATTAACTAGACGGCTTGACAACTATTACTTACTCCCCATGAATGTGGGATAATACAACATACTAATGGGACGACTTACAAAGAATATGCGCCCGACAAAATATACTACCAAATAAAGAGGGGGTTGACATGGGTTCTTAACATCCCCTCCCTCTTAGAAAAAACTTTTTCCTCAAAGCTTTAGATGTGGAAATTGCTGCTGAATCTGAAGGAGTGGTTCCCATGTAGCATCCTCTGGTTGCATGTCATGCCACTGAATTAAGACCTCTGTTATGGACCGAGAGAAAATATGACGAGTGCGCTTATTGAGGATGGCCTCCGGTTTTGAAAATGATGGATCCTTCCAAATCCAGCTCTAGTAAAATAGTTTGTGCTCTGATGTTGGTGCCAATCACTTTCTTGAGAAAAGAGACATGAAATACTGGGTGAATGCGAGAAGAAGGAGGAAGTTCCAATTTATAAGCAACAGACCCAATATTCTGAAGAAATTTATATGTCCCATAGAACTATGGAGCTAGCTTCTGATTCCCTTTGAGTTTCAAGGAATATTTCTTGTAAGGATGTAGACGAATAAAAACCATATCACCGACTTGAAAGGTGCGCTCAGAATGGTGTTGATTGACTTGCTCCTTCATGTGATTTCTTTCCATGTGAAGATTCTCTTACAGAATGTGGAGAATTTGATCACAGTTTTGAAGATCCATGTAAACTTCCTAAACTGGTGAACTATGGGGGGTGTATGGAAGGAGCACTAGGGGTGGATTCCCATAAACAACTTCATATGGAGTCATTTTAGATGTAGTATGGTAGGAAGTATTGTACCTGTCACATGCCCCAATTTGCAAAACATTTTGTTTTTTAAGAAACATTATGTTATATTTTATTATAAAGTTTGTAATTAATGACCTAGTGGGGTAAAGGATAATTGAATGTAATTGCTGAATATTTTATTAATAAATAAATGAAAGATGAGACAGCAACTTAAGGAAGCTATTAAATGAGTGTTTTACTGGTCGCTTGGTGGAGTAGGCTGGGTTGAGAGCATATTGACACTTGGCAGAATCCTCAAACTACTTCTAGCTATTGCAGGAGGCAACCNGGTCATGTTCCCCAAGAAAGTGGAACAAGAGCAGGTGGCTCATTAAGTGAAAACTGACCCAAAAGACCTAGGCATGCTAATAAAACTTCCCATTGAAGAAAGCTAAGGCGGCTCATTCTTGACTTGTGAACATTCTGAGTGAATGAAGTGCACAAGAAAATTCAATGGAGGGGACTAGCTGAAGTATGTTTTGAGTGAAAAGTGATGAAGATCTGAACTAGTGCAGCTATTCTAAGCTGAGTTCATACTGTTGTATGCAAAATAGGTTTACTGCTGAACACTCAGTAGATTTGCAGAGGATTACTAAACTACATCTTTCACCCAATACTTCTACCAGGGAGACTAGGAGACAAGCTCGGGGGCCTGATATTTCTAGTCCATCTTTTCTCCAGGAGTTGGTTGGGAGGAATAGGTTCCTTAAGCTGCTGTCACCTCTTCTACATTTCCAGGTTCTACTTGATTTATCTAGCTTTCTAATTGTTTATTGTTATCTGGAAGGATTGAGTTTAAGCAATGATATGTTATGCATCTTTTCTACTGTTGTTAGTGTTAGATAATGAAATGATTTTACTGTGAGAAGATAGTTAAATGTTGGATTAGATAGATTAGATAAATGATTAGAAGAATTTCCAGGTTTACTGATAGATTAAAAGAATACCTAACTGTATTTTTCCACACCCTTTTAAAGGTAGTACTCTAGTACAGTAGGTTATATTAAATTCAGATAAAGAATCGAATGAAGTATGCATGAATGTGTTTTATTACCTTCTACAAGTTTCATAAGAGTTATTCATATGTATGTTTTTCCTTTCTATTTGAGATGTTTTTAATTAGATAGAGTACTTTGAATAACATATACAGATTCGTCTTAGGAAAGATTTAAAAGTATAAATTTACTCAGTATTTGTATTTACTTACACAATAGATAGATTATTTACCATAAGTCTATTATTATAGTAATTAACATACATTATAAAATCAGGAAAATAAATAAGTAGGGTTAACTTAAGAAATAGTAAAATAAGGCTAGAAGTTTACCAAGATAACTTCATCATTAATCTAAGTAAAAATGAAACTAGAATAATATTGTAATTAAATACATAATCCACAAGAAACAATAATAAAACTGTTTGGGTAAATATAAACTAAAAAGTAAATAAAAAACTTTCAATACATTTCAACCCAGGAAAACAGTGAAGATTCAGGAGGTATTATTCACTCCTTGTTCTTTTATCTATTATCTATTTACTGACAATAAGAATCAATTTTATGTTCTAAAAACCAACTGTCTGAACATTTAGTTACATTTTTAAACATAATCCAAATAAACATCAATTTACAGTAACAATAACCTTTGTTAGGTTAAATTTAAAAGAATAAACCAGAACAGCTAAACATTACAGCATGCCTTCACCTTTTAAAAAACACAGTATATATATATATATTATAAAAAATATAAGTTATAAAACAGTAAGATTCAAGCTTATTAAAAATTTAACTAGCGTCTAAACCCTAATCATCACAGTCTCCTTAGAGGTTACGGCCTAATGGCCTTTTACAAACAAAGTCACGGCTTAAAATCCTGTTTAAAATAACATTACTATAATCAAAACTACGACTGAAGGCCCATAAATTTCTCAAGTTTCGGCCATGAAAGCCCCAATTTTCCAACACAAAACAACCACTAGGGATTCAAATAATATTAACAACATATTATAGTTTCGGCCACATGGCCTTCCAAAAACAAATAGAGCATATTATAGCCACGGCCGAATAGTAACCCAAGAACCATGCTGGAAGAATCAATTAAAACACCATACAACCATTATAGGAGAAAACCTCAAGCAAGACCGAGGCTTACCCGAAGTGTCACGAAGCCTGAAAATCCTTGCATGGTGTTTTATGGCTTGTATTTCCAGCTTGGAGTATCCATTTTCAACCTGCACAAATTTAATCAAACACTCAGTGAGAAACTTATAAATAATAAAGTTAATAGCTTACGAAGAAGGGTAGAATAATTATTTTTTTTACAAAAAATTTCCTCACTTGAATAAATTGACCTCGGCCTCGAACAGGTTAATGAGATTAGACCCTTGACACCAGAGCATCTACACCAAGAAATGATGGTATCTCTATCAATAAAACCCCAACATGAAGTGTTCCAACCCGAGAAAGCCACACCAGAAAACGAGTAGTAAGACAGAGAACCCAATACTCTTTAATAACGCTCAGTTAAACAGTCAGGAACCATGCTCACTCTAACAAGTCCACTCTCACAGCACCATTGTATGGATGGTAGTTTTTGCAGAGTCAAGGTAATGACAGGAGTGTCGTTTACAGAGCTAGGGTAATGGCGATAAAGGGTTCTCCCACAGAATGAAAGTCAATGTCCAAATGTTCCTCTACACAAAATAAAACGTAATGTAAAAGAGGCTTATCCTAAGTCAAACAAGTGCTAGTAAAGCCATGCGGCCATAAGCCTGCGCCCATCCCTTTCTAGAGCAAGGTAAAAAGATAGGTAAATGCGAGTTTTTAGGGTTTACAAGAACTTATATGGTACATAAGAGGAATTTTGGGGTCTAAAATGGGACTCCTAAGGAAAATAATAAAACAATATTTAAAAGGATAAAATAATAGTTAAAATAATAAAATAATATTTATTAATTTTGGAGGAAGAAAGAAAAAAATTACTTTTTGTGTTCGTATTTTCGACATATCTCCCTGTGTTTTTACTCAAATTTTGATCGGGGGAGCTCGTTGGATGCGTAATTTGATTATGCATCCAACGAGTACCCACACTGCATACTTTTGATGGACCCCGCTATCCCAAAAATAAGAAATACCTGAAAAAATGTGATGATGACATCATCATCACGTTTTTCAGGTATTTCTTGTTTTTGGGGTATCAGGGTCCATCAAAAGTATGCAATGTGGGTACTCGTTGGATGCATAATCAAATTATGCATCCAACAAGCTATCCCGATCAAAATTTGAGTAAAAACACAGGGAGATATGTCGAAAATACGAACAAAAAAAGTAGTTTTTTTTTATGTCAAATATGTCAATTCAACCATTATGGTTGACTTGTTTTATTGAAATTCTATTGGTTCTTGAATTCCAACTCACAAGAAATTATTTTGGCACGTTTTCTTATAAGGCCCATTTTAGACCCCAAATTTCCTCTAATGAAAACTCCAAAAGTCAAAACCCTATCCAATGAACATCGACCACGTGGCTCAAGAAATATTTGCAAAAGGTGGGTTTTGTGGTATAGTTTGAAACCTCTTGGAGAAGCCTACACACAATAGTGTATGATAAGTAAAACTATGTTATAACCTTGTCATAACTTTCATTATCCTTAATCATGGCTTTTATGCTTGTTATATCCTTAACGAATAACATAGGGAGGTAGTAGTTATACTAGGGTTTATAGTATGATCTATAATCTTTGAAAAGGTTTAAGAAAAACCTATGGAAGAAACTATTATATGATAATTGCATAATAAACAATATCTTGTAATATATTTAGGAAGATATAGCAATTAAAAATAATTTATATGTATATATTTGCAACTAAAGAAAGATGCATAGCTAGAACTTTAGCCTAGGTATTAAATTAGTATCATTTTAAGATACTAGTGATTTGTTTATCATTAATACCTTATGAGATGATCTTTATACAAAGGTTAGAAGGGATATATTTTTATAGAAAATAATTCTTTCCTCCTTACATAAAAAGTAGTAATATTATAGTTTAAAGATATACAATTTGTATTATTGCATCTCTATTTGGTAAGTACTAGAATAGTTAGAAAAACTATCTTATGCACTAGGTTTAATTTCTATGTGTGAATCTCAGTCAATGTGCTTCATGACTATACCTAGATCATAGGTTTTCTTAAGTGTATTTAACTCGTTTATTGTTGAAAACAAATATTCTTGAGTTCCCTCAGCATCAAGTAAATAAACATAAAGAAATATTCTATACAATTACCTTTCACTAGAGTTACATAAAAACCAAATCAGACAATAGGTTGATGGCAGTTAAATGAATAAGTTATAGTTATAGAAAAATGAAAGAAGTATGGATTATGTTCAGTTTACTAAACACTTATGTTACTAGGAACTATTTAAACATAAATTTATAGATCAATGATACCTCATCCATTTTGATAAAAGCTGTAAAGTAAATAAAATTACTAGCATTATATTTTACGCTAGTAGAGATAATACTTCTCGATCTGGAAGTTGGTGACAAAACGTCTTACCTGTAAAGAACCTATAAAAAGAAGCATTACCTCACTGCATTAGGTAAAAATCTAAGTAAGCCTCGATCTCAAGTGAGTTTCCTTCCTACTTTCATAAAACAGTAAAACAAACTTATCACTAGTAATTAAACAGATGTTTCAATTCCTATTTTTCCATATCATAACCTGCTAAATCAAATCCTTAACAATGAATTATGGAAACAAACAATAAGTATGTAGAACTAGATATTAACAAAAGAAATAGTTTCTATTTTAAAACTGTTTAAGGTAAGCGTTAACAATTAATTGTTCCTAAGTAGTGACGACTGTAAACATTTTATGTTATATGAAAAATTTTAAATTTTTACGAAATTTTGGAGTATTACAGTACCACCATTTAGTGAGAGGGAGCCACTTTGCCCATTGATGTTGATGTTCAGAGGTGAAGCAACGAAGATAAGTTTCTAATAATTTGTTGGTGACTTCAGTTTGACCATCTATTTTTGGGTGATATCCTGAACTCATTTTCGGTTTAGTTCCAGTGAGGCGAAAGAGTTTGGTCCAAAAATGACTTGTGAAAGTTGCGCCGCGGTCTGAGACAATGGAAGAAGGGATTCCGTGAAGACGGAATATCTGGTCCATGAAAATTTGTGCGACTGAGGAGGAAGTATATGGATGGCTAAGAGCACAAAAATGACTATATTTGGAGAGCCGATCAACCAAAACCAAGATTACGGTCTTCCCTCCAGATTTAGGGAGCCCTTCGATGAAATCCATCGAAATATCTGTCCAAATCCTTCTAGGGATGGGAAAGGGTTCGAGCAAGTTGGGGAGGAGTGTATTTTCACCCTTGTGGCACTAGTAGGTATCACATTCAGAAACCATCTATTGAATTTCCCATTTCATTCCCTTCCAAAAGAAGTTACGCCGTGCCCACTCATATGTTTTGAGGAACCTAGAGTGCCCTATCACTGGAGAAGCATGGAGTTCATAGAAGATAGCCTGGTGAAGATCTGTGCTCTGGGGAAGCACCAAGAGACCCTTGTATCTCAGAGAAGAACCATCCCAAGAGTAATGTGGTACAAGAGAAGGATTACTGGCCAACTGTTGGATGATTTGAGATAAGGAAGAGTCATTGACATAGCCTTGCTGAACAGATTGTAACCAATTTGGAATAGGCATAGAAATAGCTGAAAGAGAAACATGGTCATCAAATGTGCGGGAAAGAGCATCCGCCGCAAGATTGTCCTTACCCTTCTTGTAAGTGATCTCATAGTCATAACCCATGAGTTTACTAACTCATTTTTGTTGTGTTGGGTATGAGACTCATTGTTCTAGGAAATATTTCAGACTTTGGTGATTAGTCTTGATGCAGAAATGATTTCCTACGAGGTATGGATGCCACTTCTGTACGGCACGAAAAATAGCCATCATTTCCTTCTCATATGTAGAGGAGGCTAAATTTTTACCAGACAGGGATTTGCTGGTGAACACAATGGGATGTTTGTCTTAGAGGAGGACAACACCAAGTCCATTGTTGCAAGCATCACTCTCAATAGTGAAGGGCTTGGAAAAATCAGGCATAGCTAGAATGGGTGTGGTACACATAGCTTGTTTCAGTTTCTCAAATGCACACTCAGCAACAGGTGTCCATGCAAAAGAATCCTTTTTCAGTAGAGATGTTAATGGAGCTGCAATCTTCCCATAATCCTTGACAAACTTATGGTAGTAGCCAGTAAGTCCCAAAAACCCACGAAGGCTCTTCAAGGTTTGAGGATGTGGCCAATTTTTCATGGCATCGATTTTGGCAAGATTGACACGAACCCCTTGTGCTGAAACAATATGATCAAGATACTCTACTTCCTTCTGCCCAAAAATACATTTAGATTTTTTGGCACAGAGATGATGATCAAAGAAAAGTTGCAGTACAAGATCCAGATGTTGGAGATGCTCAGCCCAGGTTTTACTATAGATGAGGATATCATCAAAGAAGACTAGAATGAAGTTTTGTAAGTAGGGCCAAAATATTTTATTCATCAATTCCTGGAATGTGGAAGGGGCGTTTGTGAGGCCAAATGGCATGAACAAAAATTCATAATGGCCATCATGTGTGTAGAAAGTTGTTTTAGGGATATCATCTGCATGGACCCGAATTTGGTGATACCTAGAATGAAGATCCAACTTGGAGAAAAAATGAGCACCATGGAGCTCATCCAGAAGCTCATCAACAATAGGAATTGGAAACTTATCCTTGATTGTGATGTGATTAAGTGCTCGAAAGTCGATGCAAAGGCGCCATGACCCATCTTTTTTCCAGACTAGAAGGACCGATGAAGAGAAGGAACTAGTGCTAGGGAGAATAACACCTTACTTCAGTAAGTCACAAACAAGCATCTCAATTTCTATCTTGTGGTGAAATGGGTAGCGACAGGGCATGATGTTGGGAGGGACGCTTCTAGGAAGGAGTGGAATATGATGGTCCTCAGGTCAAGAAGGTGGTAATCCCACTGGATTAGCAAACACACATGCATATTGATCCAAAATTTGTTGGAGATCCAATGGAGTAGTTGAGACTGCTGAAGGTTGCATCTGAATGAAATGGAGCTGAGCGATGACACCATGTGAACTTTTATTAAGAATATTTTCCATTCGATGTGAATTGATGAGGCTGAGAGACCCTGGTTGTAAGCCCCGCAATGTGTGTTTGGTACCATTCATTAAAAACTGCATCTAAAATTTAGCAAAATCCCATAAAATGGGTCTAAGTGTGCACAACCATTGAGTTCCCAAAACCACATCACATTCACCTAAGGGCAAGCCAAACATGTCAGAGTGCAAGTTATAATCCCCCATAGATATGCACACATTACGACACTTCCCTTTGCAAGGTAAAGTGTCCCCATTGGCAATCATGACTTCAAAGCTGGAGCAAGGATGGATGAAACAATCATCCTGTTTGGCGATCCTCGGGTCAATGAAGTTGTGAGTGCTACCAGAATCAATGAGTATTGTAAGAGGGAGTTTTTTGAAGAACCCTATGACCCACATGGTTTGTGGGGTTGTGAATCTAGCTAAGGCATGGAGAGATATCTCTGGTTGGCGTCTAGAGCAGGAAGTTGTTGAATGTCACCATCACCATCTATTGGATCCTGAGCATCATAAAAAATTTCCGGTGCAGGTGGAGAATCCACATCCAAGAGATAGATATTTTGCTCAACACATCTATGTCCCTGGGTGAATTTCTTATCACAATTATAACAAATCCCTTTTTCTCGATGTTCCCACATCTTTGCTTCAGACAAATGCTTGATAGGAGTGGTTATAGGAGCGAGAGGATTTTGGGTTTTTGGGGAACCATAGGTATGAATGGAACAAGAGTGGATTTGGAGTGGTGTTGAGCCCTAATATTGTCCTTTTCTAACTTATCCAACCCTAGGGATTCCATCATTTTGTTGGGGCAGAACATTTTAACCTCAGATTGTATTGCATCCTTCATACCACTAATAAAACAACTCAGGTAGAATGCATCAGGAAATCCCTTGGTGTGATTGGATAGTTTCTCAAATTATGTCTGATACTCCCACACAGTTCCAATTTGGAAAAGTTTGGTGAGTGCTCTTGTGAAGTCATCAAAAGCACTAGGGCCAAATCACTGCAAAAAGAGTTGGGAAAAATCTATCTAGTTTGGCTCTGCATGAGCCTTAATGTACCAATGGAACCATTGAATTTCTTCATGTTCCAAATGAAAGGATGAAAGTGAGACTTTATTGACATCAAAAGTGTTATGTAGACTGAAATATTATTCTACCCTATAAATCCATCCAGTAGGATCATCACCATTGAAGCGAGGAAAATCCAGCTTCGACCCGTGGAAGTTGTTAGACGACGAGAACCCAGTGTCTGCAGAAGACTCAGGCTGGTGGCGGTTGTTCATGGGTGAATGCTGAAGATGGAGGCCGAGAAATTTTTGATCTAGATCCTTGAGTTTGGAATTGATGGTGGAAAGTTCTTCTTCCATTTGTTTATTTGCTCCGGTGTGGGTGATAACCATAAGCAGGGTTTTTTTTTATTTTTATCAGGTAATGGGTAGAAAAACAAAAATGGAGAGGGTTTTAGAAAATGAGCTTTTTTATTTGGGAAAAATTTCGGGGGGGGTAATTGGGGTTTTACGGGGTTTTGGACATTTTCTTAGGGACAAGAAGCAGAAAATGTGAATTTTAGAGGTGGGATGAAGGAATTGGAAAATTTGTCAGAGAAGTATAATGAAGTAGAAATGGAAAATGAACACGGTGGAAAAATTTGTAATCGATTGGGTGAGAACCAGATAATTTATGACAAACCCTAAAAATTGACAAATGTGGAATTTTGGCCCTCTAGGAAGTGAAATTGGGGATAGGGTCCGCAATGAAGGAATATGCATAATGGTATTACGGGGGTTACAGTGAAGTTTCAAGGGAAACATAGCTAAATCAAGGAAGATATGGCTAAAAAATAGATTTTTTTTTGAACAAATGATCTGTGGCGATGCTAAAAAGCCATGTTTTATCAATAGGAAATGGAGTGAATGATCTGTGACAATTTTGGAATTCTGCATGTTATCAACTATAAATAGATATGGACCCCAAGTATATTCGGCTTCCTAATCGTTCAAAGGTAGTCACTCGGCCACCAAGGATGTCTTAGGCTTGAGTATTGGGGCAGTACCCCTCACTTCACGGCGCAAGTAAAACTGCTAACCACTTGGCCAAAAACGACAACTCTTTGGTTTCCCTCACAAATGGGAATCTAGTCAATCTGGTGGGGGTCGTTTCCCTTTTCTCTTGGCAGGTCCTCTCAATGGCCAGCTAGCTTGGGGTTCCTGTAATACTCCTCACAATGAGTTTTAGGGATATGCCCAAGTACTTCCCATAGTTAAGCGGACAAGTTTTATTCCCTGATCCGAATGAATAATACCACTGCAAGAAGAAGAACAAATGTAAGGCTCACAGCGCCAGGAAGCATGGCAATTTTTTTTTCCAGAAATTCCACCCAACGATCCCAAGAAAGTGCTATGATACCAGATGTGGTGAACCTCCTGCAATAAACAATGAGAATTCACAATATAGCAGAAATTATGGATCACTGAAGATATTTTATAAATCGTAGGCCACTTCGAGGGGGCAACCTCCTTTGAGAAAGCTCAATACAAAATAACTCTTCGATGCTTTCATTAGCACCAACACATACTTATATACTGAGTCTAATCTAAATAACTATTACTCCCCATGAATGTGGGATAATGCAACATATTAACTGGATGACTTAACAACTATTACTTACTCCCCATGAATGTGGGATAATGCAACATATTAACTGGATGACTTAACAACTATTACTTACTCCCCATGAATGTGGGATAATACAACATACTAATGGGACGACTTACAAATCATATGCATCTGACAAAATATACTAACAAAATAAAGAGGGGGGTTGACACGGGTTCTTAATAGTTCAACAAAGGAAAAAATCTGAGGGATTTGTAATAGAGGGGTACATAGTATATGAGTCATTGTATTATGCCAATGAAAAAATCAAGCAAACCAATGACACATCAGGTGCATTTATTTAGGATGACCAATGAGATGAGGAGAAAAGGAAAGAAGAGCTACTCCAAATGAATGGAGAAAGATGTATGATAAAGAGTAAGCCACTTATATTTTTTCAAGTTTCAACAGTGTAACGATTTATACTATTTTTTTATTTCATAAATATATTAGCAAATTCAGAAACTGACTCCATTACAATGCAGAGGCAATGCAATTATGGGTCACATTATATGAAGAGAAAATAAATAAATGGGACAATGTCGAGAAAGAATTTAGATGGTTGAAAAGTAGAAGAATGCATTATCTTAATCATTTAAAAGAAAATATGTCAATAATCTATCCCAACAACTGGGTGGTTGACTAGATCAAAGAGAAATATAGTGCATTTGTTCATTACCCACGTAGTTAAGATCATGACTAAACATAGGCATTAGGTGCAACAACTCAATAATAATATCTATGTGTACATTTTTTTACTTTATAATGCATATTTGAATTATAACGTCTCTATGTTTTTATTAATTCTTGAGTTATTAGACATGTGACATCTGTTATGGAGAGAAATTCCTATGGCTTGGGGTACCACAACAGACAGCTTGACTCCAGAAATCTATCCTTTCCAATATGCAATAGAAATTGAATGTCTAACACTAAAGGATCAGACCTCGTACCTTATTCCGGATGGTTGAAGTAGATCCCCGTTGAGCTTTCCAATCTTCAGCTTGAATTGCTGTAATACTTCCTCAACAACAAGTAAACAATACAAGCATACTATATATCATGGTGTTAGATCTATTCTAGCATATATAATCAATAATGTAAAAGCATTTGACATAATCCCATGGATAAAATATTCATTCAAATACACATCATTGGATAGGAAAAGATATTTCTATTAATATAAATCAGAGATTACAAGATACAACCTCTGACGGCATGTCTGCGAACCAGAGAAACTGAATCCCCCACTTGGGTCTCCACCACTTCAATCCTCCATCTCTCGATAGTAAGCTCACTAGAAAAAGGCAAGCTTGGGAAGAACACAAAAGTGCTCCAAGGGACAAAGGGATGCAGACTCAAGCATAAGTTTCGGCAACAATAGACTATAGTTTCTTTGCTCTCAATTATCTCTTATTCCTTCAATGTACCAAGGGGTTCCTTATATAGCTTTCAAAGGGATAATGAAAGGTCGAATATGAGCGATCTCAAGGCATAGGGAAGGCTAGGAGTCGAATGAGTCGGATCCATTTCAAGGAAAACTCCAAAAGGATTTGGATTATGCACACATCCCGATGTACGTGGTTATATGGGTCAAACCCACGTATGTACACGGTTATAGGTTTAAAAGCTGCGTATATCATTTTTCATATGTTTGTGGGGATGATCAAGGAAACATCAAAGGACAAAAAGTGGTCCATAGGGTCTAATGAGTCTGCAGCAGGACAGGGGAAGGCCATACAAAGTGTGATTCACCTAGAGTGGTGAAATACGCTATAACAGATTCCCCCTAATGTGTGAGATCAGAGGGGTTATACGATGGCCGAAATACATTATAAGTCCATCCTAGAAGTGGAGTGATGAAGGATCCCAAATTGAAGACCAGCCACCCAATCAGTATAGTACAATAATACAACTCTGCACATAACTGCAAGTACATATAGCAGTCCCAGATACATAAGAGTATAATGGCCATGAATAGGCATGATACATGATGTCACATATGTGGTCATCGCCATGTACAATTTACATAGATCAGAATCTCCATGATGAAGATATACAAAGGACCATGATCTCCAAAATGGTTGAAGATATATAACAGATCAAGATCTCCATAGTGGCTGGAAATGTCTGACATATACTGGAATCAAGTCACGAGAGCTGAAATATCATGAACACTGGTAGGATTAAGGAGGTAGCATATAAGAGATGCCACCAATCTGGAAAGTCTTCTACACAAACCGCTACAAGTACATGTCTTACTATGCAAATAGAGGTGTCGAGGTCGAACATAGTAGTCCATCGTCTGATTACCGGTCATTAATGTATACCGTTAACAGACGCGAGATCACCCACCAATAATGAAAATGGGAATCAAGGTACTAGAGTGAAAACTAACAAGTGTGAATAAATGTGTTGAGGTCAAACACTTGAGAGGATCCATCGATCAGGGGACATTAATGTATTCCCAAGAAACTATCGATCGCGAGAGAACCTGCCACTGATGACTGCAAGTCTCAAGGCACTCAACATGACTCTAGATTCCAATCCCAGAATAAATGATCTGAAGTCGATGGGATGAAATCCATTGAAGGGAGGGCATTAAGGCATCCCCCATCATCCAACACGAGGTACTCAGAAAGGATGTATAATATGGAAGGACTCGATCATAAAGTGCACGAACCAGTAACTGTACCGGGAATGGCTGACATGCAAAGTCAAGATAACTGAGGAATGGCCGACACAAGTTTCAACTTCCTTCGAACAAGAGCATAACGACGTATGGTGACTGAATGAAGGTAGCATAGACTCGATATACAAACTAGGACATCTCTGTGACACAGGAGGCATCAACTGAGGCTCCATAGGGACTGGAAGCTTAACCAGTCGGTGGAGATAAACTCAGATAAATGAGTATAGCTCCTAAATTCAAACTATAACCCAACCAATGGATGTGATATATAGTGTTCTGTTCGAAGGCAACACGACCCGACAGCTACCAAAGATAACATCTTTCCTTGTCCGGCTTTTTGGTTTTTTGATTTTTTTGGACTTTTTCAGTTATTTGAAAAGCTTGAAAAAAGAATAAACTAGATTTATAGTTACAAACTAGGAGGAGACGAGTGTCATGAGGGAAAACAAACTAGTTCCAAGCAGTGGAACATACCTATGCTCAATGCAAGGATACATGTGTAGGATATCGACACTCGAGGGAAAATCCCCTCCCGGTAAAAAGGGAATCAGGCTGCGAAGGATATAAAAAATGGCTCTGCATGGCTAGACATGAGACAAGCTCGGGCTATATGGCTGAAACGCAATGTCAGGGGAGCCGGCATAAAGCTCAATAAGGCAGGCACAACCCATGATAATGAATTCACAACTTGACATAAGGGAGTCCTGAGGGAAATAGGCCAGCATAAGATCAAGAGGAGTATGAGGCTCTTGAGAAATGTCATGGCAGTACTATACAATGGACTCCCACACCCTAAAGGAGAAAACATCGGCATGGGCACCAAATGAAAATAAGGCGCTAACTAGGGTACCATGTAAGGTGAAGCTCTACCACTCACATCATGACACTTGTAAAGCAGCAAGAAGGTTCCGTGACATAATAGAGTGGGTTCGTACCTAAGGTCATGGTGATATGGTCATAAGGTCATGTACAATGCAAATGGTGGTGAACCTAACCTATATGCTAGTTTAGACATGATACCTGAGATAAGCACGAACAGGTCAATCCGATGGATGAAACGGCTCTGAAAAAGGTCATCTACAACACCAATTATGTCAAAAACGGTCCAAAACGGTTAGAAAATGTCAAAACTATAGGAAAGGGGGTAAAAATTTTCAAATATTTGAAAATTTTTCTATAAATAGTAAAAAATATAAATCATTTGAAACTTTTACCCATTTGAGCTATGATTTTCAACTGCAAATTCCAGGAGATCCAGCTGGCGGAATTCACAACTATTTCTTCCAGGTATTTACTCATGCTCTCCTCTTGCATTTTGATATAATTTTTTTATATTTTCATGGTTAAATGAATTTTTTAGGCCATCTCTACATGAGCGCTGTGGCCCACGCGGATATCGAGGTTTTTTTCGCGTATAGGGCTGGCTATACGTGGAAAAGGGCCTCAAACCCGCGTACATACGCGGTTGTTTGCAAAACAGTCGTGTATGAGGCCGCATATATGGTTTTACACTAAACTAATGGGAAAATTTCCAATTTTTCTTGCAGGATGGTGCTAGAGTGGAGAGAGCGCGAGCATGGTGAAGTAGAGGAAGCAGTAAGGGCCGACTTAATGGCTCAGCAAGATTTACATGCATGCAGACAAGTTTTGGTGTCTTGGTGGTTTGAGGGCCAAACCAAGACTGCTACAGATGTTGGTAGACTATTGGGATCCAGACTCGGAGTCCTTTCGTATAGATGGGATGTCCCTCACCATAGAGGTGGAGGACATATACTTTATCACAGGTATTTCTAGACTAGCGGAGGTGGTGAACCTTCATTCCCGAGGTGGGCCAGGTGGTGGTCTAACTATTGATGAGTACATAGCTATGTACTGCTACCCAGATACTGAGAAGGTGGGGAGTCAAGTCCCCACCAATGCTATACAGGTGTTGGGCCTAAAGGCCATATTATTGACGCTGGGCAGGATAGCAGGTTTAGCATCACTCCATCAGGCCTTGTGGCCGCTGATGTTCTACGTGGTGGAGTGTATGAGACCCACCATCTATGATTGGAGTACGACACTATTGAGCAACATGAAGCACCAGCTCAGTGAGTGTAAGGTAGGCAGGGTATGAAACTTCAGGTTCAGCAGTATTCTGAGCACGTTTTTCTTCGAGCATGTTCTAGGATTGAGCCCTAGAGTGGACATTCCTCTCCACGGGGTTCGAGATCCGTTCCAACGGCATTGGGCAGATGCTATGTACAAACTGGGGGGTGGTAGGGTGGCCAACCCATATCCAGCTGACTTCTTTCCATGGTGGCGACGATAGATCGTTGCTATAGATGACTAGCCCTATGCGGGGATATATTTCTGGGGGGATCCGGACATGCGATTGCTACCAGGATCGGCATATGGTGATATAGGTAACGAATCTCGACCCTCACTGTTTTTAAATTTTTTGAGTTATTTCATTTTTTTGTATTTTCTTGATTATGTGGAATCAAAAAGACATGTTTTTGCGTGATAATACATAGTGACATCTACCATTTGGATGCAGATGTGGGACCACGGTGGCTAGAAGGCTTCCCTCGTCATAGACGGAGGGGACGAGGAGATGACATCACGGGTGTGGATGCGGAGCGAACGCTCTAAAGCATTCATACCAACTTTGTGAGACTGACTCATAGAGTTCCCATGGCGCAAGTCGAGGACTTGCCTGAGGCCATACAGCGGCAGGTGGTGGGTGTACCACGTGCATGGGTGCGTTTATTCCAACGGCTAGCTAGAGCCGTAGTGACGTTCCATGATCACCACCCTCCTCCTCCTCCACAGGATTAGACACATGGGAGTGTATATGTTTTGTACTACCGTGTATTATATGATGGTGGCTTGAAAAGCCCCAATTTTGTATTATGACACTATGTATTACCACATTTTTTATGTATATAAAAAAGTTTTATGGTGATCGATTTATTTATTTACATGTGTAAAAATTGTGTTTGTGATTAATTTATTATGAATGAGACAAATGCCAATCTAACACGTAGTTAGCATATGAGTCAGCAACTTGATTATTATTTCTTGGAATGTGTATATATGTTATACTGTCAAATTGTCGTTCTAGCAATCTCACATGTAAGAACCTTCTTAATAATGTCAGATCTCTAACATGGTACAAACCATTGAGCTGTGACACTACTAACTCCAAATCAAGATGTACCTCAAGAGATAGAACACCATGTAGAATGGCATTCTGTAGAAGCTCAATAACGACGCTATATTCAGCAACATTGTTGGAAGATGGCCATAGACATACACCTCCTGAAGACAGTACTTGACCCATAGGAGTATAAATCACCCAAGCAGCAGAGGCTAAGTGTTGAGTGTGACGGCTTGCACCATCCGTAAATCCTATGTAGGTGGAAGATTCCATTGACATCTACCAAAAGAAACGAAAACTAATCACCAACCTGATCACGATAAGAAAAAGACCTAACTACGCAAAGCTATACAATAATATACAACAAGCAGCCTTGGCTAAAGATCATCCATAGTATTTTTTGAGATAGAGCCCATTTCTAGGCTCTTCCAAAGCTATCCCCTTGTAATCCACTAACTCATAGGCACCCTTCTCTAACACACGCTTGACCACGTAAGGACCACGCCACATAGGATTAAACTTCCCTGCCCCCAAGGGTTCTTTCGGTTGATCCCACAAAAGGACCAAGTATCCTTCACTAAACACTCTTGGATGGATAGATTTATCGTATTGGACCTTAACACGACACTTATTAACCTCTAGAGCCACCAGGGCATCCCGATGCTGCTCATCAAGTTGCTCAAGGTGAACCAAACGCTCCTCCAAAGGTGAAGTGTCTGGTAAGAGTTCCATAGCTAGCTTCAACGAAGGAATCTTGCATTCAACTGGCAATATCGACTCCACTCCATGTACAAGATGATATGGAGAAAAACCAGTGGCAGTCTTAACGACGGTTCGATATGCCCACAAAGCAGGATATAACATAATGTGCCAATTCATCTTGCTTTGTGCGATGGTTCGTTGGAGAATGGATTTGAGTGATTTATTCACTGCCTCTACCTGTCCATTCACTTGGGGGTAGTAAGAAGAGGAGTGCTCTTGCTTATACCTTAACTTGGATGCCAACTCTTCCATCATACGATTCTGAAAGTGCGAGCCATGGTCAGTGACAAGCTCTTTTGGAATCCCGAACCGAGTAATGATTTGGTTGAATACAAAGTGAGCGGCTGTCTCACTGTTGAATTTTACTGTAGGCATAGCCTCATCCCATTTCGTGAAGTAATCCACAGGCACTATAATATGATGGTGCCCCCCAGCCGAAGCTGGGTTGCAATCCATAAAATCGAGCCCCCACTTAGTGAAGGGATCGGCAGTGATAATGGGATGTAACAGGGCAAGCTTCGAGCGCATATTACGTGCGAACACCTGGCAAGGTTGGCACCTCTTGACCACATCAACACAATCTTTAAATATCGATGGCCGGAAATAACCTTCTCTCAAAATCTTTTGAGCTGTAGATATCCCAGATAAATGACCACCACACGCCCCTCCGTGGCAATCATTAAGCACTACCTCAGCCTCATCATGAGTTAAACAACATCGTAAGATGGAATCTACCCCATGGCAGTACAAAGTATTGTCCACTATAAGGTAGTTCTTAGAAACGTGATGTAATCGTCGTCGTTCATCTCGCGAGAGGTGAGTAGGGGTCCTCTGTGTTTGTAGATATACTATGATATCCCCATACCATGGGTCTAATGTTGAGATTAAGAAGATGTGTTCATCAAAAAATGTATCTTCACAAACCAACTCCTTGGCCTCTCTCGGGAAATCCGATATAAGCTCTGCAAAGATTAAATATTTCTTCGATTTTGCCGAAACAAACTCGAGATCAAATTCTTGCAGAATGACAATCCATTTATTATATTTTCCCCCAATCATCCTTCGTGTGAGGACAAACTGAACTGGATTGACATGGGCCACAACCAAGGTCTAGCGAAGGAGAATATAATGTCTCAAATTTTGAACCGCATGTACGGTAGCCAATGCAAGATTCTCGACATGAGAATAACGAATCTCTACGTCAATAAGGTTTCGGCTCAGATAATATATGACATGCTCTTGGAGCTCCTCATCCTCTTGAACCAAAACCATACCAATCGTCTCTAAAGACGCGGCCACATATAATAGAAAATCACGGCTATAATCCAAAGGACTAATCACTGGGGCCGATGCTAGGGCTCGCTTAAGTGCATCAAAGGACTCCTGGGATCACTCATCCCACTCAAAGGGAGTATCCTTCTTCAAGAGACGCATGAAGCCTCTAGTCAAATTGGCAAAGTTGACAACAAATATTCGTAAGAAGTTTTCCATGCCTTGCAAAAACTGAAGATGAAGAATATTCTTCAGGGGAGACAACTGAAGTATTGACTCAACCTTCAAAGGGTCGACTTTTATACCCTCTTTCGAAACGATGAATCCTAACAAACGACCTGACTTCACACAAAAGATTCACTTATGAGGATTGAGTCTAATTGAATAGTGTCGGCATCTTTCAAATACCAATATCAAGTGATAGGGATGACGCATTCTCATACGAGAATGAGGAACGAGGTCATCCAAAAATACTTCAATAATAGACTTGAGATCGTGGAAGATCAAGGTCATCGCCCGCTGAAACGTAGCTCCGGCGTTTTTAAGGCCAAAAGGAATTTTTCGATATGCAAATGTTCCCCAAGGACAAATAAATGCAGTATTGTGTTGGTCCTCAGGTTTAATCTAGATCTGATTATACCCAAAAAAGCCGGCCATAAAGGAGAACACCTCACTACCCGCACACTCATCCAAAATCTGATCTATAAATGCTGTGGGGAAGTTATCCTTAGGACAGGCATGATTCAAATCATGGAAATTAGTGCATATACGGATCATTCCCTGCTTATTATCAACCGGAACGAGGTTTGAAACCCACTCCGTCAAGGAAACATGATAGATGAAACCGGCTTTCAACATCTTCTCTATCTCTGCCTTAATGGCGGGTGCTTTCCTAGAATTCATGGCGCGTAAACGCTGTCGAACAGGCTTAGAATTGGGGTAAATCTTAATCTCATGTTCAACAATTCTAGGGTCAATACCTAGCATCTCGTCATAAGACCAAGCAAAAATATCACGAAATTCCTTGAATAGCTTGGTATATTCTAGAATCTCAGCATGGGAACATTCCGCCCCAATATAGAGATCCTCTATCATGCCAGGATTGCAAGAAATGTTGATAGGAATCGTTGTCGATATGTTCGCCATGTTTCCATCAGCCATCGGACCAGGAGAGCTTAATGGAATCACAAGCCTACCAACTTTCTGACTAAGAATCTCCCTATAATCCTCATGCTCCAAACGGTCAAGCACTAGAAGAAAGTATGATCTATGATGAAGTTCCTCCCATGGTGGCTCAACTCCCGACATAGCCTCGATATTCACTTCATCTGAAGGGAAAATCATATCAAGGTAGTCATGGGCATGAGAAGACTGTACTACCCATGCTGGCAGCACATAGGGGTCTTCCTCCTCCGTCTGCGAAGAGGAAGAACAAGGCTCTGCAACATTCTTGAGATTAGCTTGATAAGCTATCATAGCTGTAGGCAATGGCATGCTCGTCTCGACGGGCTCACTCAAAGTACTCGGTGTATTAAGAATCCAAGGATCTTCCATATGAGTCGTGTGAAAAGACACCGAGGTCGTAGATGTCGAAGCCTCATCGGAACAAGATCCTATCATGAGGATCGGTGCAGGACAACTAAAGCTTCCCATGAGGGATGGATACATGCCTACACCCACACTCCCAGTTGCCAGCTGAGAGTGCTCAACGATCGGGATCGTAGCTCTTGAAGATGTGGAAACAGACGGATTCTTGGATGCCATTTGATCAATCGTTACAATCTTCCTGTTATGTGGAAAGTATACAACGTAGAACAAGGAAGAAGCAACGGCTTGCATACTATACATCCAATTCCTACCCAGCAAGATATTGTAGTCAAGGGGCGCATCAACCACCTCAACCTCTATTGCAACGCTCTTCCCCCCCAAACGGATTTTAAGGGAAGGGAGGATACCGTGTGGCCTAAAAGATCTCCCATCAAACACAGTTAACATAGTCGCTGATTTAGACAGCTCAGGAGAACCCAGACCCTTCCAATAAGACAAAGACATCACAGAAGCCGCAGCGCCCTCATCAATCACAGTACGCTTGATGATCATATTAAGACATTCTACGTGCACCAAAAGAGACACATAGTAGGGCAAGCGAGACTGCAGTCCAGCAGTTTCAAATTTGATCACCGAGGAAGAATCACCTCCATTCACACCAAGGGAAGAAAGCAACGCCTTCCTTTGCGAAGGACAACTCTGAAGCACTTCCAATGCAGACATCACACAAGGAGTATGGCCTCGATCCTTGACAACTGAATAATTCTGGGTGGCTCGGGCATTTGGATTATGCCCCAAACGCTTAAGGACTCCCTTAGGAATGCGAGGTGCAGCCTCAGGTTTATCCGCATGTTTCTTAATGCGCAAAGGAGTTCCTGGTGGATCAGGCTCTTTGCTTGGGTTGGGTTGTGACGAACTATAATCTTTCACACGAGTCACAACCTTGGCAGCATGGACCATGTTAATGCACCCACGAGCACTAGTCTCTGGTGGATCATTCTCACTAGATTGGTCATGGGACTTCAAGTTCATATTTTGGTTATGCGGTAAAGGGTTCATTAGCACAGCTAGGCCTTGTGCTAAGAATATTGAAGCTTCATCAATCTGAGGGCACAAGTAAGTGAGGTGATCATCCTTACATAACTTGCAAGGGAATTTAACCTTACGTTTCACTTGCTTGTCCCCCCCAGCATTTTTACTGTTCTTGTCATTATTGTTATTCTCACCCTTTCGATTATTATTTTTACCCTTTTTTCTATTTCATCCGGGCTGCTGGTTACCCTTCTGGTCCGACGATTGCACAGAAAGTACATTCGCCACTTGGGCGGGTTGAGATGAATCCGTAGCTTGTCCCGAAGCAGATTGGTTGAGCGACAACTGGGTAACTTGTTTTGCAACCGAATCTGCAGGTTTCGCACTTGCACAACCCACAATGCCATCGGCATGGGGTCCAGGTTTGACTTTGGGATCAAAACTGGAATGAGGAGCATTGGGAATAATCTCATACAACAAACCAGACTGAGCATAGATCAAGTCCAGTTCCTGCACCCTAAAGAACACTTGTTTCTCATTCTGCATTCCGGATGTGGAAACATCCTTTGCTATATACGACAATAATTACTTGAGGAACCACTCGAGAAGGAACTCCGGTGGTATAAAGGCTTTAATTAATCTCTTCCGTTTATGCCACTCTTGAATATGATCAGAAATATGGGTGGCTTCATCTTGTTGAAATGTCGACAAGAGTTCAGTACCAATGTCATAGCGCACTGGTAGCTGGAAGTGATTAAGAAAAGTCATCGCAAGGTCGTTGAACAAAGTGAAAGCACCCCTAGGTAACTCTATATACCATTTCGAAGCAGGCCCTGTGAGGGTGCATTGAAATAGTCTCAAATAGACTGAGTCCTGATATAATGAATTCGAAGAGCACCATAGGTGGAACATAGTAACGTGTTCGCTTGGATCCTCTCTCGGTTTGCCTTCGAACTTAGGTATGTCCAAAGGAATCTTGGTAGGGACAGCCGGCCAAGCCGGGTCATGAGCCACAAGATCGTTCGTAAGTCTCGATAAGTCAGGAATATTAAGCGTCGCGAGGAAAGGGATCCTAGGATGATGAGGTCTATGGACCACTCCCTGGTTCATATAGGGTTGATTACCACCATGGCCTTGGCCATAGTTCCCTCCTCCCATATGACCCGTATAGGGTGGCGTGGAAGCACCATAATGAGGTGGACCTTGACTAGTAGGAGATACAAAGCCATAATTAGGAGAATAAGCAAGTTGTGAATACCCACCTCTGTAAGGTGAAGAAACCTATCCATACTGCGTCCCATAATAAGGTCCATGGTTCATCGCATGCGATGCCCCATGAGACACTCCGTAGGTAGGAAGATATGCTCCGGAAGTAGGAATATACATACCGGAAGTAGGGATATATGCCGCGGAAGTAGCAATCTGACCTCTAGAAGCATGAACATAGCCTCCTGAAGCAACAGGCGGTATGTAAACTTGAAACACAATCGGTCTAGTAACCGCAGTACGGACCTGACTCATAGCCATGTGCCGACTCAAAGGACCACGTGAATAAGGTGGAGGATGTACATTTGAAGAACTAGGGGCCAAGGACGAAGGAATCTAAGTAATAAGATACGTACTACTGCCTATCGTCACTCATCTCGGATCTGGTATCCTAATAAGATCGCTAACCCTAGACCTAGGAGGGATATAAGATGTAGCTTCCACCACTGGGACGGAAGGTGCAATGTGACTAGTGCTCCCAAACCTCTCCGCATGGTAAGGAATGAGAGTGCCCCCAGGCATAGTGCTAGGCTCAAAGTCGGATTTGACATGAAATGTCAAATCATGCATAGGAAAACCAGTCATACCATAACTACCATAGCTAGTAGTGGTGGGTTCGAAATGAGTCTCGGCGTCCTCCGGCATGCCATACCGATAATGCGTCAAAGGGGAATCAGCTCTAGAGTGATTAGGTATATCATGCAAGGCTCCTATCTCAAAAATCACAGGACCTAACTTAGCTAAGTCGGGTGAAGGATCGTAAGTAGGTGTAAATTCCCCATCGTCTACACGAATGGGAGGAGGTGGCTCAGGAATATCTTCTGAATGGTCTCCCATGGTGTGTGAATCAATGTGTGACATAGTCCGCCTGGACTGTCTAGGTCTCTCTCCCAAAGGAGGAGGAGAAGTAGAAGGTGGAATCCCTGCTAACCGACGAGAATGGCGAGGAACCGCACTCGAATCCACAATGACTCAAAAAAAATAGCAAAGACTCTCTATTTACGTCAACCCTAGGCCAACTAGTGTGCACAGAGCAATCACTAATAAAATCTAAAGCCAAATGCAAGCAAACAAGGGCTGGATAAGTGAGCTCCCGAATGAAGCAGGTATGTCTCGCCTAGGAGAGGCTTGAGACTCCCATACACAACAAGCAAAGGTACGTAACCAATTATTGTGGCCCTCAACTTCAACGCGTAAAGCGACTATGCTGTCTGACCCCAACCTGGCCGAGACACCTGCAGAATAACCTCTACAAGTACCCCCTCGATATCCTAGGTAAGGCTACTAAGGTCACCTCAATATAATCAATGCTCAGGTGGACAGTCGCAGGTGGGATTGACCGTATGGGCAGGGTAGCAAAGCTCGAAACTCTTGAAAGAGCCCCCAGATATGAATACAATCCTGGAAATATCTCCGGTGCTACTCAGTTATGACTAGGGGTCATCCCAATCAATAACCGCTCACACTGCCTTGTGCTTAACTCCCGTTTGAGAGGAGGATCCTGAGAACAATGTTTATACCAAGGATTTCACACACTCACCTGGACAGACACCTAGATGTTGTTGTTTAGTGATCTTGGATAATTGACTTACAATGAACTATTCCAAGATCCTAAAACCTAAGCTTGTTGGTGCACCCTAGAAAAGAAAAGAGTGTAATACATTTTAATTTAGCATTGATTTTAGTTGGCTTTATTACTCAAAAATAGGATATGGTCGTGCAACTAATGGTGTTATGATGCAACAAGAAGTAAAATGCACACCTAACAATCAATGCGAATGCATTGTGTCCATGAAAACAAGGTATGCTACTATGTGAAATGCACAATTCTTCTTCAAATGATCAATGCAAATTTTCCTATATGAAGTCCTAACTAGTACTCCAAAGCAAATCTAGATCTAGTGCAAGTACAATGCAAAGTGCAAAATGCAATGCATGATGATAAGCAAATATTTTTGGATTTTTTGAAAATAAAAGAGATGCAAAAAGCAAAAGAATGATTCTACAGCCCCTAGACTCTGCAAGCACACCCAAAAAACACTCAAGCAAAGCACTAAGGTAAAAGAATTCTAATGCACTAATCTCAAACAAAAAATAAAAAATGCCATGACAAGAACTTTCCTATAAAAAAAAAATTAGGCTAAAAAAAATGTTTCTGGTCAGAAACAGAGGTCTAAACAGACTCAAGCAGTGCCAAAGGAGACTCAGCAACTAACAGAATTCACCCAGCAACCATTTATCTTCCCCAAAAAGACAAGATCAAGGGTATATGCGACTGTTCGCAGTAAACCCGTGTGTATACGCGGAAATCGCAAAAGAAACCGCGTGTATACGTGACTGTAAGTCAAAAACCCACGTACAGGAAGAAAAGATGCATACAATCAAGGAAAATAGACAGGTTGAGACAGACTTCACACCAATCAGACTCTACCAGACATGCACGCCCCCAGACCCAACACAGAAACAAGAGAGAAAGAGCAATTCAAATACATTGAATGCCGAGAAAACAACCCCCAAAGGACAACTACTAGGAACTCCCCAGCGGAGTCGCCAATTCTGTTACGGAGAGAAATTCCTATGGCTTGGGGTACCACAACAGACAGCTTGACTCCAGAAATCAATCCTTTCCAATATGCAATACAAATTAAATGTCTAACACTAAAGGATCAGACCTCGTACCTTATTCCGGATGGTTGAAGTAGATCCCCGTTGAGCTTTCCAATCTTCAGCTTGAATTGCTATAATACTTCCTCAACAACAAGTAAACAATACAAGCATACTATATATCATGGTGTTAGATCTATTCTAGCGTATATAATCAATAATGTAAAAGCATTTGACATAGTCCCATGGATAAAATATTCATTCAAATACACATCATTGGACAGGAAAATATATTTCTATTAATATAAATTAGAGATTACAAGATACAACCTCTGACAGCACGTCTGCGAACCGGAGAAACTGAATCCCCCACTTGGGTCTCCACCACTTCAACCCTCCATCTCTCAATAGCAATCTCACTAGCAAAAGGAAAGCTTGGGAATAACACAAAAGTGATCCAAGGGACAAAGGGATGCAGACTCAAGCATAAGTTCCGCAACAATGGACTATGGTTTCTTTGCTCTCAATTCTCTCTTATGCCTTCAATGTACCAAGGGGTTCCTTATATAGCTTTCAAAGGGATAATGAAAGGTCAAATTCGAGCGATCTCAAGGCACAGGGAAGGCCAGGAGTCGAATGAGTCGGATCCATGTCAAGGAAAACTCCAAAAGGATTTGGATTATGCACACATCCCGATGTACGCGGTTATATGGGTCAAACCCGCGTATGTACGCGGTTGTAGGTTTAAAAGCCGCGTATATCATTTTTCATATGTTTGTGGGGATGATCAAGGAAACATCAAAGGACGAAAAGTGGTCCATAGGGTCTAATGAGTCTGCAGCGGGACAAGGGAAGGCCATACAAAGTGTGATTCACCTAGAGTGGTGAAATCTGCTATAACAACATCATCATTTGTCCACATTTTTGCAAATGTATTTGTTCCCTTCTGTGTGTACATATGGACATCATTTTCCCACTAAGGATGTTGATGATGGATGTGCCACATTGGACTATGGAGTGGAAGTCGAGTTCGACTAATCTAGTCATACTAGCCACTGTGATTGGAACATAATAGAGGGGAATTTAGGTTATGTCGAAAAGATACAATAGATCATTCAAGTGGACTTCTCATCTTTCCAATGTGGTGATTTTAGGTGTAAGTGGT
The DNA here is from genome assembly GCA_001517045.1 of Pseudotsuga menziesii. Classification (NCBI taxonomy): domain Eukaryota; kingdom Viridiplantae; phylum Streptophyta; class Pinopsida; order Pinales; family Pinaceae; genus Pseudotsuga; species Pseudotsuga menziesii. The sequence continues at coordinate 31,446 of LPNX011102010.1, read as the reverse complement.
GGGATACCTTTGACCATATTAATGTAAATAAATATCGTGACATTGGTCTAATATATATAAACTATATAAGGATGTGGAATGAAACTAAATATTCTTATGTTTTCCAAAAACATTGTAACCAAGTGTTTTTTAACCCAAATGTGTTGTATAGGGATTGTCAGTCCGTACTAAGACATGATCGGATATCAAACCATCACAACAATGTTATAATTCTTAGTGAGGAAGATATTCAGGGTGATGGAAATGATGAGTGATATGCACATTTTTTATTTCAACATTTATATTGTGGGTGTGTTATTTAACAATAGTTATATTCTATAATTGGCTAATTATGTTTTTTAGTCATTTTATGTTGTTGGGTATGAGAATTAAGAATCATTTGCAACCTTCATGTGGAAAATAAATTAAAATGCTTTGGAATATTTTAACAAAAGATAATATGGTCATCAATGCATTAAATGTGAAAATTGCATTACATCATTTCCCATGTAGGTTATGTTTTTTTCTCAATAATTATTTTCTCTATTGTATTATATTTGTTTTATAAAGTGGTTGGTTGCATGTGTAATTTAACATTAGTTGGTAAGGTAATAATTGTAAAATTGTTGTGTCTTCAAATATAAACCTTATCGTATACAAATTGTATAACCCCTATAACATATAACCCTTTAAATTCTAATGCAAAATTATCTCTACACCCCTAACCAGTATAATCTAAAATCAATATGAACTCCAACCCCTATGACCACTAGTCCCTAAATCTTAAACCCTTTAACCCTTAATCAATGTTACTACTATAATGCATAATCTCATAACTATTATCTCTTATCACCTCTAACCCCAAACCTATATAACCTCAAAACCTAATAACCCCTTACTCGTTACCTTTATAACTTGTAATTCTTAAAGTGCAATCCTTATAACCAATATTCCACTAAAACCTATATCTAAATTTACAACTAGCTCTTAATATATAAACACATATAACACCCATAGGTCCTATAACCATTAACCTAATTTATATTTCCTATAAATCATGATATCTATATATTATAACACCTAACTCATTCTTGACCTTATGAAATATCTAGCCCTGATAACCCATAAGTCCATTTATTGCTATAATGAAGCCTTGACATCTTTTGTAAATCCAAATCAATCCAAACCACTAATATCGTAACTAAGTTCTAGTCTTTAGCGCATAAAATCAAATCCCTATTTAATTTATTGCTGGTATACTTTGTATTAAGGATGTTTCATGGTATATGCATGTACACAACTTGTTCTTATATGAGAGAATAGCTGTGCATATCTTTGTTATGATTATGATTGAAAAATGACTAGGCACACATTTTTCAATTTTGTATAGAATATAACTACATATACATGTGATCAAATTTTAGTAGCAATGTTTCTCTAACCATGGTACTTTTGGTTTCCATATAATTAGGTCAATTTATTTGCTTCTCACCAAGCCTATTAATCACTTCCACACATTGTAGTTTATGATGATAAGATTACACAATTTACAATATCTTTGTTTTATTAAACTTGTATTTGTTTTTATTAAACATGGGCATTCATATAGATTCTACAACTGAGAATAAAATGTGGGCTTCTACAAAATAGAAAATAATGTGTATTATAATGGAGATTTCACACACAGTGATTTGTTATTAGTGTTCTAAGTAAATTAAATCAAAACCGATTTTTTTCGTAATATAGTTTAAGAAGTGTATAAATATATTGGTTATATTCTTTGTATCAATGAGAGTTCATATAAAATGAGCGTACACAAATTGTGTTCTTAAAGTATGCCATAATCTAATCATTCATATACTTGTAATTTAAACTATTATACTTTTTACCACTAAACGTATATGAATTAAACACAATTTATGGGAGACCCGTCATGTTGTTTCAATAAGCTCCGATTGATTTGAAGTTGATCCTTTTTTGTTTACGATCATACCAAAATTGCATTTATACGATTATGCACAAAAAGTATTTACCAAAAGATTACAAGTATATTGAGTATTTAAAAATAAATTAAGCGGAGTTTATGAAGCTAAGTTTATGGATACATTTAAATGGTTATCTTAGAAGAACTTAAAAATAAATTAGATATCCAAAAAGAGGCCAAATTAAGTTTATAATTAAAATCAATATTGTTTTATTAAAGTTGCACATAAATTAAGTTAGTCTAAAGTTACATAAATTTAAGTTTATAATTGATTCTATTATCATTTTATTGAAGTCAAGAATACAACAAGTTAAGTTCAAAGCTATGTAAATTTATCGTTTATAAACATAGAGGAAAGTCAAGTTCATTACCGACCTCAAATGCATATTTTTAATGTATTGCAATTAAAAGTTATCATAATTTAACTAATACTTTGCTAAATTGTTAATTTGATTAAACATTATATAATGACATTAAATTATTACCGCATAAAAATTACGTTTATTGATTGTAACTAGTTCTAAACTCTATACTACATATCTAGTTTAGATCATTGACTCATAATACATTTTATAAATAAAACAACATCAAAGTGACATGAAAAGACATATAAATATACATTAAAAATATCAACATGATATACATCGACATCAAGTTAAAAGTTACATAAATCTAAGTTTATAACTAATAGCATTATCATTTTATTGAAGTCACACATAAATAAAGTTAAGTACAAATCCAGGTAAATTTATCTTTTATAAACATAGAGGTAAGTCAAGTTCATTATCGATCTTAAATAATTAATTTTAATGTATTGCAATTAAAAGTTACCATACCTTTAAATAATACATTTTTAAGTTCTTAATTTTGTTAAACATTATATAATGGCAATAAATGATTACAACAGACAAATGACATTAAATGATTTTAACTAGAATTAAACAATGTATTGTATCTCTCAATTAGAACACTGACACGCAACATGTTTTATAAATCAAGCAACATCAAACCTGCCATGAAAATACATATAAATATACATGAACAATATAAACATGATATACATCAACATCAACATAAAGTTTAAAGTTACATAAATTTAAGTTTTAAGTTTATAACAAAGAGCATTATCATTTGATTGAAGTCACACATAGATATATTTAAGTCCAAATCCAGGTGGTGGTGGTGGTGATTGTGGATAACACCTGCACCATCAAAGAGGATTTTGATTGTTTGGTTGGGGATCCACAACCGTCTTCCTACTTGGGACAGGTTGAAAAGGAAACATGTTGAAGGTCCTGGTTGGTGTGTCCTTTATCGGAATTATGTTGAAACAAACTGGCATCTCCTTGTTTCTTGTTCGTATGCAATACAAGAATGGAAATAGGTTGAAATCTCACTTAAAATTGGAAATTTGTGGTCTAATTCTTATTTACCAGCAAACATTAAGGAAGGAATGGTTAGTTAGACACGAGTTCAAAGATACCCAAGTTGTTCCCTTTCTAGTTTTGTGGCACATTTGGACTTCTAGGAATGAATCAATTTTCAAGAAAAAGTAATCCCTTCTTTCCAGTGTGGCTAATCAATCTATTTCCATGCTTTCTTATTTCCATTCCTCTCCCAAGGTGGGTAAAGATAAAAAATTTAGTCCTCTCTCAATTGATAAAAATATTCCCTGGACTTTTTTTCGACAAATGAAATTATAATTGAGGTTTGTGTTGTGGTGTTGGATATTTGATACATGCTTTAGAATTCCATTATTTCACTGGGAAATATTTTCAAAGAGACGGAACCAACAATTTCACCCAATTTGAAATCCTCCTATCTTTCTCTAAAAGCGGCCCAGCAAAGAGATATTAATTTTTTTTAAATATACGAGGATTTGAACTTTGTGATTCAGTGGATGAAGGGACGATGTTAGATTCAGAAAACATGTATATATATTTTACCTGTGCATTTCAAAGGCATAGCATATTCCTTTGATCTTCTATGTTTTGGTCATATTTATCGACAGTTCAATACAAGTGCAAATTCTCTTTCAAAACCAGGTTAAAATAAAGTTTTAAATTATGTGAGTGAAAAAGAATTCCTTGATTGGAGGATGATCGCATCCTTGGAGAATTCAAGTTTCCTCCTGCATTTTGATTTTTTGATAGTTTTTTGAGCTATCAAATGATGTGCTTTTAGTATATGAATTGGAATGGAACATGGTTCCTTACAATATGTAATATTTTTTGTTAGCACAAAGTCATAAGATTGTGATAGTCGAGAGTGATGCTGCTCTAGTTTCCATGGAGGACCTTTTTGTTGAAATTTTGAAGAATGTATTTATTTTCTAAGATATAAATTTTAATATGATTTTTTCTATGGAAAAAAGTTCAAATCCAAGTAAAATTATATTTTGTTATCATAGAAGAAAGTCAAGCTATTTATCTATCTCAAATGCATAATTTTAAGGTATTGCAATTGAAATTTACCTTAACTTAAATTAATACATTGTTAAGTTGTTAAATTCGTTAAACATTATATAATGACATTAAATTATTTTAACTAGATTTAAACATTATATTATAGCTCTAATTTAGATCATTAACACACAATATATTTTATAATCAAACAACATCAACATGACATGAAAAGCCATCAATATATTTTATAATCAAACAACATCAACATCACATCATTGGTCTCACTAGCCATTAATTCCCCATCAAGTGTCATTTTGAATTTTCCAAAGCCATTAAAGCCCATTTTTGTCCATTTGTCAAGGTCATTGTTGTATGTGTCTTCTGAAGCACCAGCTAATAGAACCCCTATGCGTAGGTACCTTAGTCATCATCCCAATCAACAACCCAAAGAACCAGTCATCCTCCACATCAGATTAACCGGGTAAATCAATTATTACCCAGTTGTGCTCAGTTGTACCTTAGTAATTCCATTTTTACCCTAAAATACTAACCTGGTAAATTAATCCACGAACCATTTTTTTCACCATAAAAATTTATTACTTAACCCCTGAAGTAGCCCCAAAGCCTATTTCATCATAGAAAGTTTCCATATTCGATCACCAATTTGATATCAAAGACCCAAAAACATTGTATTCTGACCTAATTCAAACTTTGGGTGAAGCTAGATACCAAGCATTCTTAGACCAAGACACCCACAAGTTGTCGCACTCAAACCAAGTACATTCAGTATTCCCTCCAGTGGTTCATTTCATGTATTTCATAGTATGGTTCTCATCCTATTATTCCCCATGTCAAAGAACAATTACATCCTCAGATAAACCCAAAGTCCTTTTCCATCTTGATGCTAAGAATATAAGAAAAATGTTCACTCTGCAGGAATAAGAAAACCTCACAACTTTTGGATAAAAAGAGTTATCCCTAAAATACCAAATATTGAGTCTTAGAGATAAGCCCATAGTCCTGAACTATTATATGGAATCAGGCATGGTATCCTCAAACCCAAAGCCTCCATTTAAAACCATATTCTTCAATCTTGAAGCCAAAACAAATATTTCCCTAATGTGCAATATACTAGGGTATAAAAATGACAAGGAAGTCTACGAATCCATACTAGGTTTCCTAGCACAACTCCATCCTGTTTCAAATGAAATCTCTAAATGGAATACCTATGTCTTCCTAGCTCAAATCCTAAACCAGGAATTAACAAACTTTCCTGACCATGAGATATTCAGATACCCTTCATTCCTATTCTTCCTTTTTCTATATTACAACTTCAAGTTTTGAAATCCTAGGTTTAAACATGACAGATCACATGGACAAGGATCTTCTTGTACATGAATGGAACCCGATATACGTAAGAAAATGCAGCAAATCTAATTTTATAGAATTCACTAACAAAGTGATGAGAATTACATACAATGTCATCCATGGAATAGATATGCCAAGAATGCCCAAAGAAGGTAGAGAATGGTTAAAATCCACTCCAAAGACTAGAGTGGCGACTAGTTTATTTTTTAGAATCATACAATCATAAGGGTCTATGGTTTTGAAGGAATACCTTACAAGTTACCTATATTCCTGACAGTGAGTATCCTAGCCATGAAATATGTTAGGAAGATATTTCTCTCAAATAAAGTACACTTTGGAGGATTCAAATAACTCAAATATTTTCATATCCCCAAAGATGTAGGTCCCTTTCAAATCAAATATCTAGGTGCATTACACTATATGGAAATATTTCTAGAACAATTGAACTTTGAGAAGGATGATGCAATGGCCTATGGCCCCAAAAAGTGATAATGAAGCATAGATTAGAGAGTAAAAAATGATCATATGAACCTACTCCCAATCCATACCTGGTAAACATAGCAAATAAATATTGCTGCGAAGAGGTTGTGAATATTTTGAAAGCCTCAAGACAATAAAGTGATCCTAAGTAAGTAGTAGGGAAGAAGATAGGATTGGAGGACATGGATATTGATAAAAAAGAACACATGCCTCAATCCAAAAGCACAAGAATTGATCCAGTAGACGAGTCTAAAGCATTGGAAGTGAAGGAAATTGAAGCTGAGGTATCCAAAGAAGTTGGGGAGGTGGAAAAACAAGAAGTATTCCAAGGAAGGCCTCCAACTAGGTTCACGCCTTATCCATTATTGGAATTCACAGTGCATCATAGATCCAAGCACATCACTCCAACAGGACATGTGTTAGTCTAGACTAATTTGCAGGTTATTTTACAGAGAAATAAAAAAGGAAAGCGTGGAGAGCACCAGTGAGGACAAGTTACATGCCATTCCTACTTAGAAAATACTGCTAACAGTAGAAGACAATGTTGATGGCACTTTTAGGTATTCAATGATTGAACCAGTTCCAAGACCTAGTAGTTTAAGAGATCATAGAGATGAAGAACATAATAAACTTGGATTTATTTGGAAAACTAGATAAAGTGTATTTATTCAAGAAAAATAATTACATGATTTGGCTGTGAGAGCCACCAAGATAGATAAAATTCCAAGAGAATCCATAAACAAACTGGGAGACCTCATAAAAGAATAAAAGTGGATAACAAGAGACAAGAAGGTGACCATTAGAGGGCTTGAAGAGAAAATAGTGGCTTTGAGTGTCGTGCCTGATGATGGATCTCAACTTAAATCACTAATATCCACGAAAGAAAATTAAATTGTAGATCTGAAAAGTAAGTTGAAATTACCAAATGTACATCCAGTGAAAATAGATTAAATCCACCAAGTAGAGAAATAAAAAGAAGAATTGTTAGTTGATGTGGTAAAATACAAAGCTTGGCTGGAATAAAAAGACAAGAAGATCAAGGAGTTAACCTCACAGAGAGATACTCTAGAGTTCCAGAAAGTCAACAAAGAACAAAGTGTGCTACCATCCACAATAGCTTCAGAGGTCATAAAGGAAACACATGTTTACACATCAGAATAGAAAAATGTTCAGGAGACTGTCACACAACCACCATCAATTGAGGTATTTGATGTAGATTCCATGGATAAATACTAACCCACAACTGAGCCAACAAAGGTTGAAGAGGATATTTAAACTAAAATAAAGGGCATAGAAGATGATACCACCCAGAAGAACAATATAATTACTGAACTAGAGCATGATATTAGTAAAAATATGATGACATCACTTATCTTAAAAGAGAAGTTGATGACTTAAAAATTCAAGTGACATAATTAAAGATAGGTTCCCAAGGGGAGGAATAGTTGAGGAGAACCACACAGGAAATCTAGGAAATAATAACCCAAGTATTCAATGAAAAGTGGGACTTTATGGATTTAATGATAGCAAAAATGGAGATATACAAGTCATTCGTAGAGGAAATGAAGAGGTAGTTGCTACATTGAGATAAAATCCCACCCATGAGAGATAAACCATTGATTACCTAAATGGAAAAACCAACAAGGATTTGGAAGAATTGTAGGTGACTAACATGACTTAGGTAATCAAGATTGCAAAAGGATGATCTTGAAAAAACCATTGTATAGGGCAATGGACAACAATAAAAACAACCTAGTAGATGATATAAATAATTTAATACCTTGTTTAATCGAATTAATAGGTTAGGCTTACCTCTATTATGGGATGGAAACTCATAATTCTATTATAAAGAGGAATACATGAACAAGCTAAAAGAGATGAGAATGTAGAGCCAAAGGAGGAATTAGAAGCAATAAAAAATGGTGATCAAGCATTTGAAATATTCAAGCCCCCTTTCCATATTTGGACAAGGTTGAAAACCATTTTAAGGAGATGGGGCCACCGACTTATGAAATACATTTTGAAGCTAAGTTGACTCTAAAAGAACTTAAAGCTAACAACATATCAGTGAGAGAGGACTGGTATCTTGTAGTCAGGTATAAAAAAAAAGCCTTGATACCTCCTCCACCTCAATCAGTTCAATAGACACCTAGATGATCATCACAACAACCACATAATATGTAGAAAACTCCTCTTCTAATTCAGTAATTCACACAAGCACCACCTATAGCGCATTCATATGCAGGGCAAACTACACCAATTGAATTTATGCCACCCAGAGGTTCATTGCATACTGTAGATCCCACATATAATGAAATGTTACATAAAATGAGAAAACTTGGCATTCCATCTGGATTTACATAACCTCCAACTCATCCAACTATGTGCGATCAATAGTCACTCGCGTGGGGGAAGGAAAAAGGCAGATGTTGAAAAAAGAATTAAATAACAGTTTTGTAAAAATGTAATGTTTTGAATGTAAAAAGTATAGTGAAAGATATTACTTTATGTTACAATCCTATTCAGAAGTAAAGTGATTTTAGGTGCCTTATATCCCTATATAATATATCTTGATAGATGAGAAAAAGGTTGGCGATTTGAGTATTAGAAGTATTCTTTCTTCTATTGTTGAGTTGGGTGTATATTGTTTCTATGTAAATATTTTTGGCCAAAGATTAATGAAATGAAGTCTTGCATATTGTTCCTTCTCTGTTTATTCTTACATGTTCATCTATTGTGAGCATTCATGAGAGAAATAATACAATGAGTGCAGTATCATTTGATATGGGTTGAGAATCATAGATGCTATGTTTATAATTAAATGTTAAATATCATCTCAGAAGTTTAAAGTTCTTTTGATTATGTGTTGACCTTTAATGCATATCATATTTCTCTATGTATGGAAGATTTATGTATATTTTTATTTGATGAAATGTATTACTGTTGAAACAAAATATCTCATGTTATCCATTGCAAATTTGTAAATAATTACTAAATTCGGTTAAATTGCAGCTCAATACGTTCAAAGTTTATCTTCCTTAAGAAAATTCACCCATCGGTGCTTCCATTTGTTCGATATTTGTCTTCATCACTTCATACCTTTTCATTTTCTTATTTGTTCTTCCTGAATCCATCTAATTCCTCTGTTAAATTTCCTTTACATTCCCAATTTTATTCACAATTTATCGTTAAAGATCATGAGAATTTTAAATAATGACTCAAATATAAATTTGCATTATGATTTAGCTCTAACATCGTTAAATCTTGAGCCCTGTCATGCCTAGGCTTGTTCTATTTTCAACCTAAAAAAACTCTGGGACTAACATGAGAAATGTCACCGTTATCGGGGAGTTCATTTAAATAAAACATTTCCTCAAGGAAACAACATTGAAGAGATATGATATTTGCACAGTGAAGCGTATCAGACATGATTGGTTGAATCTTTCACTTGATGACTCTACTGAAACAAAATGGAGCCTAGTAAGCAACATACAAGAAAGAATCCATAGACAAAGGAGTTTCTCATCCTTCCCTATTCAAGAAATCATTGGAGGAACTTAAGGTTACATCAAGGAAGAGGTATTTCACTGTTAAACTCTCCTTTAATATATGCTTCATCTGAAAATCAAGAAATATTTGAATATTTAAATAATCATAAAAGACCTCATAATATTCCAATAACTCCCTTGAATCATGTGCTTCAACCTTATTTTTTAACCCCATCTCACTCTATGAGTACCTCTTGACCTAGTGAATCCTTAT
>LPNX011101997.1:0-21469 GCA_001517045.1 Pseudotsuga menziesii | reverse complement strand
CCCCTAATTGTCACCTAAAATCAGAGTTTTCCGTTTATTTCAGTATTATGTGGCATCTAACGTGTCCTTAAAGGAGTCCATGATTGTGCATCAGCCCATTTGATTCTTCAAACACTACCTTTTGAACAAGGTCCTTCCTCTCGTGGAGCATTTTTTCCAATAAAGTTTCAACATAATCCTCCAGTGTATATTTCTGGACAACTCAATATAACAAAAAATTTCTTGATCAAATCCATATTAGTGGTACAAAATTTAATAAACTGAACTTATAAAATGGAGAGAACATGTATATGGTGTAACGTCCCCATACCCAATAATTTGGATAAATTAAATTTTTTGCTTCAAGAACACTTGTTCTCTTCTCAAACACCGGGCATAGAAGTTAACTCACTCTTCCAACTTCATTCACAAGCTTAAGAACCCCTTTAAATTACTGTAACAGTTGTTCCTCCCTTGACAGATCCCTTCTGTGACCAAAATGAACATTTCCGCATTGGACCTGTCTTTCTGCAATTTGCGTTTTGCACTCCGTTTTCTGCCCTTCCGACCTCGAAAGTCAGAAATCGAAAACATAATGTGTGACAGGAACATATAAACGCTCTTTCGCCTTCCACACTTCCACTTTCTGCCTTTCACACCTCGAAACTCAAAAATCAGAACCCAAATGTGCGAAGGAACATCTAACGACCCTTCTGATTTCCACCTTCCGCACTTTCGCTTTCCGCCTTCTACACTTCGGAACTCGGATATCGGAACACAAATGTGTTATACCTAAATCCTGTCACCATCATGTGATAAGATCCTTAACTTCCATGTTTTCCCTTAATCCTAACACTTGGAATGGAAACTTGCTCTGTTTGTCAATTCTACTTGAAAAAACCTAGCACCATGCTTACCCTGTGGTTGATGAACAGTACCTTTGTCAAAACCCCAAAATTTCAAAAAATTTTAAACTTTAAAATCTACAAACATTATAGTTAACAGTTTAACTAATACTAATTAGTTTTCAATAATGTAAAGTGGTTCGACTAAAATTAATCTGTTATGTAATAACAGCTTGCTATTTATATTAACAGTTAGAATGCTTAGTTATAGAATATATTTTAAGCTTACTGACCTTCGTTCCTTTTTGTGATCATAAGGTGATTTGTCATGCTTAACCGGCTTACTTAGCTTGCGAGCTAACGCAAGGGTTTCCATTTTTTTTTTACAGATCTACAGGTAAGAGTTTGTTGCGCCAAAAAAATAAATCTAGAGTTTTTATTAGAAGATCTTCTACGAGACCAGTTTGAAAGTAAATAAGAATTATTTCAATTCAGTATTTACTCAGGTACATTTAACTGTTTTCTTCCAGTAATATAAGTTTCTTTTCTATTGAAAAGCCGTCACTTTTATTCCATGACAGTCATACAAAAATCTCTAGTATCTTTTAAATTCTTTGGAAAAGATCAAAATTATAAGGACTGTAATTAAGAAACTTATAAGAAACAACCAGTTGTAAGTTAGCAATCAAGTTAAAAGAAGGCTATAAGAGTTTTCTGTAATACTGCAAAAGTTTAGCCTAGCCTAGTTACATTTTCATCTTTTTAATGAGTGTAATGTTACCAGTAGACAAACTATAGCTCCGCCTGGTAGAAACTATTTTCTTATCTTAACCACTAGTTCTTTAGGTGCTAAAGAACTGTGAAGAATAATTCATACAAAACTTTCAGGCAGAACTAAATATATCTATACATATATCCTAGTTTTTACTATCATACTTTACTTTGAAGAATGCTTTTAAAACTATACTAGTCCAAGAAGGGTCTTGGCTTAAATGGTAATAATTCCATAAACAAAGACTTATAAATTACTAAGTCTTAAATCTTGAGTAAATCATAAGATTACCACTAATTCAAAAGAGGTTTCTTCAAATAAATGTTGAAGAATTATTTCTTCAACCGAGTTATTTCTTCCAAGGTAAAATAGTGATACCTAAGCTATATACCAAAAGGTTTATAACTTACAAAATCTAGCTATACAAGGTCTTATAATATTGTTCTAAATTTCTTATTAGAAAGACCTGGAGTCCAATTATAATGTAAAGACCAGTTTAAATAACTTATGCCTCAGTCATTCCATATATTCTGTGTAATATTACCCTTCTCAATCTATGAGTTATTAACATGGTAATATATGAAATAATAATTACCAATTTATAAACTTTGTTTTATTAATGATTTATAGTTTATACTATTGTAATAAGATTATGAATTACTTATTACCTTCCAAGCACAAGGTCTCATAGATCCGAGCCAAATTATAACTCTATAGTGTTTCATTTAAGATTATCTTGGTATTTGATATTAGTTTGAATATGATTACAATGATTAAGCTTTGGTAAGGAATGATTTATCCAAGTCTTGCATGCAGCATAACGCTATGGACTTTACTCCCCGACCTTGGATTAAGCTAATCATTTAAATGATTGATGAAACTCAATCCTCCTTCGAGCAGCATTGAAGACTATACACGAGACCCACTCAATCATAAATTATTTGATTACTAACGTGGCGTTATCTCTGCCAAGTACTGCATGGTTAAAAACGCCGGGAACATGAACCCTAACCTCATTATTCCTTTCCTTTGGTGTTGGTCATTCAGCAGGTCGCTCTGCGACTGTGTTGGGCATTTTCTGAGTGGTCATGCACCTGAGTAACGTCCTGAAAGCTGGTTTATGATCGTAGCTGAATCTTAAACTGTCTGGTGAAGTTCTGAGCCTCGCCGTCTAGTAAACTCTTTTTTGTCGAGTTAACTGAGCCTTCGTCGGTGTATCCTTTTCACCAGGGTTTTTATGGTTGAAACCAATCCTTATTTAACTTTCTCACCAGAGTTGGGAGTTATTCTTGGTGTCCTTTCGAGCTGTTGGGTTTTCTCCTTGCACGGCGTGTTGGGTTGCTGTTACAGCGGTCGCTTTTATTTAACCAGCAGGTGATAAGACATGCATTTTAAGTTCAGTTTTCAGTTATAGTTAAACAGTAAATTAAATTTCCTTCTTGGTAAAATACAACATATTTTAACATAGGGTTTGAACAATGATTTTTGCAGGTGAATCTCACTCCCAGCGTGCAGCCTGCCATCATAAGGGTTTGTAACGGCCACTACAACTCCGGGTAAGCCAGGTTATACCATGGTGAATCTCCTTATGGTCTTCTGTTGGGAACTACCATGGATTGTCTTGAGAAGCCTGAAACCCTTTCTCCGATATTCGAGTTATAAGACTACTGTCATTAAAAGAAAACCAGTGATACCATCGCATTATCATGAAAATGCTCGGCTTATGCCTGAGCTGTAACTATCAGCTTCTCTTTTGTCCTAAAAGCATTTTTCTTTAGATGATAGAACTGTACAGAGGCGTCGAGCTATATCTTGCCTTTAGATATGGCTGTAACTTTGATTCTTCAAGATACTGTATAAAAGAAAACATTTGAACTTAGATTTTAGAAAGGCTTTAATACATTGTTTTTGTGATTACGATTAGATAGAAATCCTCGGCTACGGCCGCGAATGTTCAGTTTTTTTTTTTTTAAGTTAAAGTTTGGTTCTTAACCTTACAGGCTATAAGCCTCGCGTTACTATTCCAGTAGTTCTTACAGGCTACAAGCCTTTATATAGATGTATTTCTGTACAGCTCGGGTTACTAAATGAAACAAGTTACAAGTATTCTTACTGTTTTTGAATTAAAAAGGGGTTAGGGTTTTTACCCCTGGTTATAAGAAATATCTGAAACTGTTTCTTTCTCTCTTGTATTATCCGTGATGCAGTAATAGAAGAGTTGAGTAAATGAATACTTGAAATGTTTTGTTTATTAGCCCAGCCGTAAAGAAATTATTAATAATTTTTCTTTTATTTAGATAATTTCTTTGTAAATGAGACATTGGTCTCATTAGGTTACTAATTTACCCTGTAAGGTATAAATGCATTACTACTTATTTAAAATCTGTTTAGTAATAAATAAAATCCAGACTTAAACAGCCTTAAAAGTAGTACTTAGGAATTGTTGTCTTATTTTTATAGATATTATTTATTTTACAATAAAATAAATATTTAGGGTTAAAACCATATTATACTATTTATAAATAGTATCGTTTCTTGTTTGGATATAATGTAATACCCTATTAAAAAGTAGGGTTTTTATTTCAATTTCATAACCCTGTATAAAATAAATAATATTTATGTTTTTACTTATATTATGATGGATATTGTACACTGTACAACAGTGTTATTACAATAATGATTACTAACATTAAAATTGGTAATCTTACTCTTAGTTGAATATTAGATTCCCTACTTGTTAACTTTAATTGTTTTTATAATGAATGAAATACAAATTATTAATTTTAATTCTTTATATTATACTTAGTCCATTGATACTAAGCTGTAATTAGTTTATCTCTGTATTTATAAATATTTTTACTTGTAATTTTTCTATAAAAACATAATAATAACATACTTTTATTCAGAGAAATACTAAAAAGACTCCAAGTCCTATACCATTTAGTCTGAGAGGTCAGGAATAAATAACGACAAATAAGAACATAAACATTATGATTTCATGTTACCTATAGTTACTGAATAGTTATCAGTAATTTATAATAATAGCTTATTTGCTGGTGTTTATTTCAGTAAAGGAGCTATCCTTAAACATAAGATAAAACTATAATATGCAGTATGAAATTTTAGATAATCCTTTACTAATTTAAGCTTCACAGAAACGTTTAAAAAGAAACAATTACACAGTACTAGTAGGAAATAGCATACAAGTTTGTAAAACATTTGTAGTAACTAAATATGTATTCGGTTTAGAAGATTACTACTTCTTATCACCGAAATACTGTGCTAGAGTACTATCTGGTAATACCAGATGTGGAAAAATGCAGTACTACTAACATATTTAACTTCTGCTACTCTGAAATATTAACTTAAATAAACTGATAAACATACATATATCCATTCTTAATCACTAACATAAAGAAATGAACAACAGAACCTGTTGGGCTGTGGACGACAACAGCGATAGGAGGCTGTTCCTCCCTACCAAATTCTTGGAGAGGGCTCAGACAACGACTTCTCAGGACCCCCGAGCTTGCTCTGGTCTCCTTGGCTTGGAACTAGGTGCAGCAACACAGATACAGTCTTCAACTCAGTATCAAATCAGAACTATTAGTCAGTTCCCTCAGCTCAACTAGCTGTAATCAGCATCAAGTTACTGCAACCATTCACTCAAACACTTCCTGAATATCTTTCCCTCTTTCCTCAAATGAAATTCCTGAATACATTCAGCTGAATGAATTCTTTCTGGAATAATAACTGAGCAGCCTCAACTCTCTTCATTGAGTACTTTTAAAGATTGCCTAGGTCTTAATTGGGTTAACTGTCATTTAATGAGCCACCTGCTCACATTCCACTTTCTTGGGGAATCGTGACCCCAAATATAGGGAAGTTGCCACCTGCAACTTAGGAAGTGCTTGAGGATGCTGCCACTTGTCTTTTGCCTTTCCACCTAGTTCCAACCACCAGTTAGACCAGTAACCTCTTTTAACAGCTCTCCCATGTTGTTGTCTCCATAATTTATTTATTATTAATAAAATATTCTCAATTACACTCCATCACTGTTGACTCTGCTGAGTCATCAATCCCTACTTAGGATTAAGTTTAACATAATGTCTCAAAAGTAGAATAAAACAATTTACATAATTTTACAAAATTGGGGTATGTGACATACACACCCCCTTAAATGTAACATCGTCCTCGATGTTACTTATTCTTCTTCCTCAGGAATTTTCTGGAAAAGATTCGGGTATGCTTCCCGCATCTTACTTTCCAGTTCCCAAGTCGCCTCTTCGGGACTAAGGTGCTTCCATTGCACCTTCAGCTGTCCAATTGTGCGGTTCCGCAGAGTAATTTCCCTCCTCCTGAGGATACAATCCGGTTCCACCAGAACTTCCCCTTCTGGTTCTACCTGTACAACGTTCCAATCAATCACATGAGTAGCATCATGTACATATTTTTTTAAAACAGAAATATGAAAAACATTGTGCACTTTTAAATTTGGTGGTAACGCTAACTGATAAGCAACTTGACCAACTCTAGATAAAATTTCAAAGGGACCACAATAACGTGGTGCTAATTTCGCACAACTCCCCAATCTTAGGGAACTTTTCTTTGGTCTTACCTTGATGAACACATGCTCACCCCCCTGGAACTCTTTAGGAGTTCTCTTCAGATCAGCTTGACTCTTTTGCCGATCCTGGGCAACCTTCAAATTCTCCTACACCTGTTTTACAATCTGTTCCATTTCTTTTAATAATTCGGGCCCCAACACTAATCTGTCTACTGGATTATTCCAGGAGATTGGAGTGTTACATTTTCGTCCATACAAAATTTCAAAAGGGCTGAACTTAGCTGAAGATTGATAACTGTTATTGTATGCAAATTCTACTAAATGCAAGTAATCCTCCCACTTACCAGGCTGGTCCTTAACATACATTCTCAACAGATCTTCTAACACTTGATTAACTCTTTCAGTTTGTCCGTCTGTCTGAGGATGGAAAGAGGTGCTGAAATTCAGAGTGGTATTTAATCCTTTGAACAGGGATTTCCAGAAATTCCCTGTGAATTTAGGATCCCTGTCTGAAATAATCACTTTCGATACACCATGTAGCCGAAAAATTTGTTTTAAGAAAATGTCTGCTATATTTGCAGCCTTAAAAGTGGTTTTAACAACAATAAAATATGCTGCCTTACTTAATTTATCCACTACCACCATAATTGAATCATTCTGATTTTGATTTCTGGGTAATCCTGTAATGAAATCTAAACTGATTATTTCCCACTTCCAGCTAGGAATAGGCAAGGGCTGCAATAACCTAGCTGGATGTTGATGTTCTGTCTTTACTTGTTGACAGTCCAAACATCTAGCTATATACTCAGCTGTTTCAGATTTCATGTTAGGCCAAAAGTAATCTTTTCTCAACATGGTGACAGTTTTCTGATAACCTGGATGCCCTGAATAAGGGGTTTTATGCACTTCATCCAAAATCAGCAATTTAATCTTTGATACATTTGGTACATATAGTTTGTCCTTAAACAGTAAAAACCCTTCTTTATTTAAACTATACCCTTTAGTTAAACTGTCTATGGGTTCTTCCTTAGCCAAAGCTTGTAACTTTTGATAAATTTCATCAGATTTTATACTTTCAGATAGTTGTTCATTCAAATCAGAATTATAAGTACTGATTGCTGTTGTGAAATTCAATTTTGCATTTCTGCTCAAAGCATCAGCTACTTTGTTTTCTTTCCCTTTTATATGTTGAATTTCGAAATCATATTCGCTTAGGAAGGCTAACCATTTGGCTTGCCTTGCATTTAAGTTAGGCTGATCTAAAAGGTATTTTAAACCCTTGTTATCAGTCATTAAAGTAAACTTTCTGCCTATTAAGTGGTGTCGCCACATTTTTAAGGCATGAATGACAGCAGCCAACTCTAAGTCGTAAGTAGCGTAATTCTTTTCATGGATCTTTAGCTTCCTAGACTCGTAGGCAATGACATGCCCATACTGAGTCAGTACTCCGCCTAGACCGTCATTACAAGCATCTGTGCAAACCACAAAATCCTTATTGGGATCCGCTATTCTTAAAATTGGCGCAGTTGTTAATAAATTTTTTAATCTCTAAAGCTTTCTTCGCATTTTTCGTTCCAATCGAATTTCTTGCCTTTCTTTTGCAAAGAAGTGATTGGATTAGCTATCTTAGAAAAACCTTCTATGAATCTCCGGTAATATCCGGTGATCCCCATGAAAGACCTAACATCTGTCACGTCTTTAGGTACTGGCCAATCTTCAATTGCCCTGATCTTTTCAAGATCAACTGAAATCCCTTCCTTAGTCACTACATGACCTAAGTATTGGATTTCATCCCTGAAGAAATCACACTTACTGAACTTCGCATAGAGCTGTTGCTCCTGTAGTTCTTGCAAGACTATGCGTAAATGCTCCTTATGTTCCTCTTCATTTTTAGAGTAGATCAAGATGGCATCGATGAATACAACAACAAACTTGTCTAAGTATTTATGCATTATGTTGTTCATTAGACACATAAAGACGGCTGGGGCATTAGTAAGCCCAAATGGCATTACGACAAATTCGTAATGTCCATATCTCGTTCTGAATGCTTTCTTAAATATGTCTTCTTCCTTTATTCTCACCTGATGATAGCCTGATCTCAAGTCTATCTTGGAGAATACCGTAGCTCCGCGCAGCTGATCAAACAGATCATCTATGCGGGGCAACGGATACCGGTTTTTAATTGTCATTTTATTAAGCTGACGGTAATCTATGCAGAGTCGCATAGTATCGTCCTTCTTTTTAACAAATATTACTGGTGCTCCCTAAGGGGAAACACTAGGTCTAATATATTTCTTATCGATTAATTCCTTTAACTGTGTTTTTAATTCGTTAAGTTCCAGAATATTCATTCGGTACGGAGCCTTCGAGCTAGGTACAGCACCTGGTACCAGCTCTATTGTGAAATCCAGTTCCCTCCGAGGAGGTAATCCTAGAATTTCCTCCGGAAAAACATCAATAAATTCATTTAATACTGGAATATTTTCTATTTTTGTTTTATCTTTTTCGACATTATTTGCCTCATCTGTAATAATTACAGCATAGGCCTTGCATCCTTTCCTGACTACTCTTTTGAGCTGCAAAGCAGAAATCTGCCTAACCACAGTCTTTCTAGGAATTCCTTTAACTATTACAGGCTGTCCATTATTATTTACACAAGTAAATGTTTTATCAAAACAATTTAACACTACCCTATGTTGTTCTAACCAGTCCATACCTATAAATATGTCATAAGAACCAAGTGGTAGCACATTTAATTTAACAGCAGTTTTAAAACCATTCATATCTAAAATACAATCATTAACATAACAATTTACCTTCCTTTTTGCCCATGTGGCTACTTGAACCAGCCAAGAGTTATCAAACTTTTCAACATTCAGATGACACTTTTCTACTATCTGAGGTGAAATATAACTTAAACTAGCACCTGGATCTATCAAAATAGTTACAGAAGTTTTGTTAACCATACCTTCTACTTCCACCATGGAAGTTTGGTACTCAGCTTGTCGATTTTCCAATGCGGCATTGATCCGGGGCATAGTTCTTGCAAAGTCTCCAACTGTCATTTCATCTTGAATTGTGTGAATATTGCTGTTTGGATTCTTACAATTTGGGCAAACTGACGCATAATGTGGGCCATTACACTCCCAACATTTAACAGGTTCCTTCCTTTCGAAGTTTTTAGTAAAATTTCCATGATTGTTGGAAACCTCCTTGCTGCCCTTGAAGTTGTTGGAGTTATTTGAAGCACCATTTTTGCTTCCTTGAAAGCTCTTACCATTAGAATGGTTTCTGTTCTTGCTATTCTTAAAATTTTTCTGAGGTATGAACTCCTTTTTCTTGTATTCTGCCTGATTACCATTCTTTTTAGCCTTCCAATTGGATATTCCTTCCTTCTTTTTGTTCTGTTCAAAACAGAAATTTTCTTTTCGCATAGCTTCTTCCAGAGTTTTGGGATTATCATATTCGATTCTATCTTTTATATGGTATGGCAAGCAGCTGAGAAACCGTTGTACCTTCGGTTTCTCATCAACTAAGTACGGCACATACCTCAACAGACTTAAAAACTTGCTGTTTAAGTCTTTCATTGTCATGGACCCAAGCTTTAACTCATAAAACTCCTTGGCCCTTTATTCATAGTACTGTTCAGATAGGAACTTCTTCTTGAAGTACCTTTTGAAAGTACTCCAATTGACCTCTTTTTCTTTGATCCCTTTAACCCTTTTTAAATCTTGCCACCATATATCTGCCTTTCCTGACAGATTATATATGGCCATCCTTGCTTTCAACTGGCTGGAATAATTATAAATTTGAAAATATTTTCTCATCCCGGATAACCAGGATTCCACCTCTTCTCCCTTTTCCGTTTCTCCATTAAAGGTTGGGGGTTTTATTTTCTTAAATTCCCCAGAAATCTCTTCGTACGGTCTGTACTTTTTCTTTTTTTTATTCACTTCTGCTTCGCTACTATCACTGGTAGAATAATAGCTTTGTTGTTCCTTAAGGCCTTCAGATGAGGAACTGCTATCAGATTTAGCTAGTTTCATTTTTTTGGACGTTTTCTGTTGACTAGCTTCTTCAGATTCAGACCTCCTGTTTCTTCCTTCTGTCTGAAATCTTTCTATCAACATCCGATTTAACTCCTCTTGGGTTTTTATAATCCTTTCGTTGTCCTTTTTAACTGACTCCAATTCAGTCTTCAGACCTTTTATGGTCTGCATCAGTTATGAGGAGTGAGCAGTTACCTCCTCTATCTCAGATTCTCTAGGCATTTGTCTGGTTTCAGTATTAGGAGACTCCTCCGTTGCATATGCTCCTAAGTTCTCCATACCTGCTTGTTAAATTCAGAAAGAAAATAATTTTCTGCTTTTCACATAAAACAAAATATAGATTAGTATATTATTTTACTGTTATGCGGAAAGTAATTGAGCCACATTAAGTCCTAGAGTTTGAACCATGCTCTGATACCACATGTCAAAACCCCAAAATTTCAAAAAATTTTAAACTTTAAAATCTACAAACATTATAGTTAACAGTTTAACTAATACTAATTAGTTTTTAGTAATGTAAAGTGGTTCGACTAAAATTAATCTGTTATGTAATAACAGCTTGCTATTTATATTAACAGTTAGAATGCTTAGTTATAGAATATATTTTAAGCTTACTGACCTTCGTTCCTTTTTGTGATCATAAGGTGATTTGTCATGCTTAACCGGATTACTTAGCTTGCGAGCTAACGCAAGGGTTTCCATTTTTTTTTTACAGAACTACAGGTAAGAGTTTGTTGCGCCAAAAAAATAAATCTAGAGTTTTTATGAGTGGTCATGCACCTGACTAACGTCCTGAAAGCTGGTTTATGATCGTAGCTGAATCTTAAACTGTCTGGTGAAGTTCTGAGCCTCGCCGTCTAGTAAACTCTTTTCTGTCGAGTTAACTGAGCCTTCGTCGGTGTATCCTTTTCACCAGGGTTTTTATGGTTTAAACCAGTCCTTATTTAACTTTCTCACCAGAGTTGGGAGTTATTCTTGGTGTCCTTTCGAGCTGTTGGGTTTTCTCCTTGCACGGTGTGTTGGGTTGCTGTTACAGCGGTCGCTTTTATTTAACCAGCAGGTGATAAGACATGCATTTTAAGTTCAGTTTTCAGTTATAGTTAAACAGTAAATTAAATTTCCTTCTTGGTAAAATACAGCATATTTTAACATAGGGTTTGAACAATGGTTTTTGCAGGTGAATCTCACTCCCAGCGTGCAGCCTGCCATCATAAGGGTTTGGAACGGCCACTACAACTCCGGGTAAGCCAGGTTATACCATGGCGAATCTCCTTATGGTCTTCTGTTGGGAACTACCGTGGGTTGGCTTGAGAAGCCTGAAACCCTTTCTCCGATATTCGAGTTATAAGACTAATGTCATTAAAAGAAAACCAGTGATACCATCGCATTATCATGAAAATGCTCGGCTTATGCCTGAGCTGTAACTATCAGCTTCTATTTTGTCCTAAAAGCATTTTTCTTTAGATGATAGAACTGCACAGAGGCGTCGAGCTATAACTTGCCTTTAGATATGGCTGTAACTTTGATTCTTCAAGATACTGTATAAAAGAAAACATTTGAACTTAGATTTTAGAAAGGCTTTAGTACATTGTTTTTGTGATTACGATTAGATAGAAATCCTCGGCTACGGCCGTGAATGTTCAGTTTTTTTTTTTAAGTTAAAGTTTGGTTCTTAACCTTACAGGCTATAAGCCTCGCGTTACTATTCCAGTAGTTCTTACAGGCTACAAGCCTTTATATAGATGTATTTCTGTACAGCTCGGGTTACTAAATGAAACAAGTTACAAGTATTCTTACTGTTTTTGAATTAAAAAGGGGTTAGGGTTTTTACCCCTGGTTATAAGAAATATCTGAAACTGTTTCTTTCTCTCTTGTATTATCCGTGATGCAGTAATAGAAGAGTTGAGTAAATGAATACTTGAAATGTTTTGTTTATTAGCCCAGCCGTAAAGAAATTATTAATAATTTTTCTTTTATTTAGATAATTTCTTTGTAAATGAGACATTGGTCTCATTAGGTTACTAATTTACCTTGTAAGGTATAAATGCATTACTACTTATTTAAAATCTGTTTAGTAATAAATAAAATCCAGCCTTAAACAGCCTTAAAAGTAGTACTTAGGAATTGTTGTCTTATTTTTATAGATATTATTTATTTTACAATAAAATAAATATTTAGGGTTAAAACCATATTATACTGTTTATAAATAGTATCGTTTCTTGTTTGGATATAATGTAATACCCTATTAAAAAGTAGGGTTTTTATTTCAATTTCATACCCCTATATAAAATAAATAATATTTATGTTTTTACTTATATTATGATGGATATTGTACACTGTACAACAGTGTTATTACAATAATGATTACTAACATTAAAATTGGTAATCTTACTCTTAGTTAAATATTAGATTCCCTACTTGTTAACTTTAATTGTTTTTATAATGAATGAAATACAAATTATTAATTTTAATTCTTTATATTATACTTAGTCCATTGATACTAAGCTGTAATTAGTTTATCTCTGTATTTATAAATATTTTTACTTGTAATTTTTCTATAAAAACATAATAATAACATACTTTTATTCAGAGAAATACTAAAAAGACTCCAAGTCCTATACCATTTAGTCTAAGAGGTCAGGAATAAATAACGACAAATAAGAACATAAACATTATGATTTCATGTTACCTACAGTTACTGAATAGTTATCAGTAATTTATAATAATAGCTTATTTGCTGGTGTTTATTTCAGTAAAGGAGCTATCCTTAAACATAAGATAAAACTATAATATGCAGTATGAAATTTTAGATAATCCTTTACTAATTTAAGCTTCACAGAAACGTTTAAAAAGAATCAATTACACAGTACTAGTAGGAAATAGCATACAAGTTTGTAAAACATTTGTAGTAACTAAATAGGTATTCGGTTTAGAAGATTACTACTTCTTATCACCGAAATACTGTGCTAGAGTACTATCTGGTAATAGCAGATGTGGAAAAACGCAGTACTACTAACATATTTAACTTCTGCTACTCTGAAATATTAACTTAAATAAACTGATAAACATACATATATCCATTCTTAATCAATAACATAAAGAAATGAACAACAGAACCTGTTGGGTTGTGGACGACAACAGCGATAGGAGGCTGTTCCTCCCTACCAAATTCCTGGAGAGCGCTCAGACAACGACTTCTCAGGAACCCCGAGCTTTCTCTGGTCTCCTTGGCTTGGAACTAGGTGCAGCAACACAGATACAGTCTTCAACTCAGTATCAACTCAGAACTATTAGTCAGTTCCCTCAGCTCAACTAGCTGTAATCAGCATCAAGTTACTGCAACCATTCACTCAAACACTTCCTGAATATCTTTCCCTCTTTCCTCAAATGAAATTCCTGAATACATTCAGCTGAATGAATTCTTTCTGGAATAATAACTGAGCAGCTTCAGCTCTCTTCATTGAGTACTTTTAAAGATTGCCTAGGTCTTAATTGGGTTAACTGTCATTTAATGAGCCACCTGCTCACATTCCACTTTCTTGGGGAATCATGACCCCAAATATAGGGAAGTTGCCACCTGCAACTTAGGAAGTGCTTGAGGATGCTGCCACTTGTCTTTTGCCTTTCCACCTAGTTCCAACCACCAGTTAGACCAGTAACCTCTTTTAACAGCTCTCCCATGCTGTTGTCTCCATAATTTATTTATTATTAATAAAATATTCTCAATTACACTCCATCACTGTTGACTCTGCTGAGTCATCAATCCCTACTTAGGATTAAGTTTAACATAATGTCTCAAAAGTAGAATAAAACAATTTACATAATTTTACAAAATTGGGGTATGTGACAACCTTGCTCAGCACCGCCTGTATCCTGTTATAGAGAAGTGGTGCCACCGCCTATAGTCTTTGTTCTTAAAGTGGTTCTCATCTAAATCGCTCTATCATAAGGGAACAAAAACGGTACCCTGGGTAAAATGGGAAAAGAGAAGTTTCTCGAGGCTTCTAGATCATGAGCCTCGTGTCCTCCCTTATCCCTATCATTATGGGTTAGTTTGAGCTCGAGATCCCCCTTGGTAGGATCTTGGAGCCACCTCACCCATAATTCTCTCAACTATCCCTATCCATTGAGCCTTATAAATACAAGCTCATATCCATAGTTGAGGGAGAGAACTATAGAGGTATTGTTATGCTGTTGAATTGACTACCTAGTCCAAATCATTGGAGATCGTAGAGAACAAAGTTGGAGATTATGGGGATGAAGTGTTTGTCTCATGGAGGAGCTTATCGACACTAAGGAAACGGTTGTAAGCTTCTCCATACATTCTTAATGCAAAGCTGATTTCCGTCCCACATTTCTGTTGTTTCTATTTCACATGTATATGTTGCTAGATTCCTTAGTCACTAGCATGGATATGTAGATGATTTTTCGGTAGCTTTGATGTGCTTGTATGTTTGATATGTTTGAAAGTACATAGGTTTATAATCGAAGCAATATTCCAGGTGTCTACAGCATTCAAGGAAGGTCTTCATCCTTTGTCATTCTCTCATTTGTTCTGGATCTGAACCATTCAGACCAGAGGAACAACTTCTATCCACAGAAGGTGCAATATTCCTAATAACAAATCTGGCGACTCCGCTGGGGAACACTGCAAATCTTAGTTGATATGATCTTCCTCAATCCTTAAACTATTGTCCGAATCCAGGCTCCATCTCCAACTCTCTTCAGTCAGATCTGCCATCTGACTTAGTGAATTTCGGTTTGAAACTTTCAAATATGAACTATTTCAACTTTATATTCTCTTTTTTATTGTCAATTCATCAATCTTTGCCTTGATCTAATCAATTTTTAACTGGATTTTTTGTTCTCCTTATGTTTTGGATTTATTCAGGGAATCGCACATGTGTTGTTGGCAACAAGCAGTGCCACTGCCTGAACTCTGCTAGCCATAAGCGGTGCCACCGCCCGAGTCCCGTTATCCAGAAGCGGTGCTCGTCCAGAACCGCTCTTTCAAGACCCCTCCAATGCGGTGCCAGGTAGGCCTTGTTCCAGAACTAGTTTTTTATCATTTTTTGCAAAAAATTGAGTTTTTTTGCTTTCATCCCTGCACTGTCAGGCTTGTGTATTAGAATCTGAATGCTCATGGTTAAAAAATTCTATGGTAAAAGATTGGTTTGATTGAAGAATTCAAAAGCTAGATTAGGCTTTTTGATTATTCATTTGCTTCCATGCTTGTTGGTTGTGATTGTGAAAGGAATTTTTTGAAAGCTTAGGTCTCAGTTAGTTCTGTTTTCATACCTTTTATAAAGACTAGAAGAAAAACCATTTGATTAGCTTCTTGATTTCATTTTTTTTCATAGAGGACTTCTTTTTTTCTTTTAAAAAGATTTTTTTTTTATTGAGATTAGGTCATTATCATTATTGAGCATAAGACATTGGATCTCTGATTAGCCTCACAAGCTTTCAGGTTCTCTATGTGCTTTTGTCTCTCTTGCATTAGTACTATCTCACCAAAAGAAAAAATAGTGTAGTTTTAAGTTAGATCCATCTATGTTTCAAGAAAAATCGAAAAAATAGAGTGCATATGCATGTAGAGTGCTTGTTGTTTTTCTTTTAGGAAAAGAGACTCTTACCCTTTTGATTGCTTTCAAAAAGAAAAAATGAGTTTGGAATGTGTTGCTTGTCTTTGATTTTGATTTGTTCAAAGTAGTTGTTTGGGAATTTTTGGCTTTCAAAACAAAAATAAAATACTCTCTTTCCCTCCCGTAGGTAGGCATACCACGAACGGTAAAGTGAAATATTTGCATCTACATTCTGCATGGTTTTACTTTTTCTCTCAAAATTCCATTCATTCACCTAACCATCCACTTTAAAATTAACTGTATTTATAGGCTAAAATTTACATAGCAATTTGAGTGATAGGCTAGAGATGTGTTCGAGCATCGTTAAGCATAGGAGCTGTCGTTACTTGTCCGCATTACATCTCAGGACTCGCACAGTTCTTCCACATACCATCGGTATATCAAACGGCCTTTCATGTACCCTTGAGGTATATAGAAAGGTACTTCATGTACTCGATTGTATATAGGAAGGCCCCTTGTGAACAGTTATGCATTAGACAGCACTACTACCGATTTGAGCTCCCACGTACCTTGCGTATATTGGGAGACCCCACTAGGATACCTTATCTATCTGAGAAAAGCCCTTTGGTCATCTTGCTTGGAGCCATACACCGAAAACAACATTCGGGGTGATTACTACACACTTACCCTTGAGGTATATCGCAAGTGGCACCTTCTTGACAATCCTGGTGAGAGGCCTGACTATATGAACTCCTCCTATCATTTAAGTTTGCTTGTTTGGCCTACAGCTTGAGTAGGAAAATTTTTGGTGTGTTTTCTAGTTTTGAGACCCTAGGTTAGATAGTAACTGTACAAACTGGCTGGGTTAATATAGTCTAGAAGAGTACGGGGCTTTCCACCTGATTTTATTCCTATTTTAGGAGAAAATCCCATTACTACATTTCGACCAAAAATCCGACGGCCGTCATGTCGGATTTTCGACACTTCCCTGTCGCATGTACGACACTTTGATTTTCTTTTAAGCGTCGGAAACTTGTCATCGGTTATCCGACACCTAAGTAACCGTCGGTTAAGCGACACCTAAGTAATCGTTAGTTAAATGTAAAGTGTCGGTTAAGCGACAGAATATTTTCGATGGTAGTGAAATTTTTTTGAGAAAATAACCTTCATGCCGTCGGTTAAGCGACAGAAAGGCCGTCGATTAAGTGACGGTAGTCAAATTTTTTTTTTTAAATAACCTTTATTCCTTCGGTTAAGCGACGGCTATAACCTTCATGCCGTCGGTTAAGCGACAGATATAGCCTTCATTTCGTCGGTAAAGCGACAGTTATAGGCGTCGCTTAATCGATGCCTGTGTGTGTTTTAAAAAAATAAAATACAAAAGATAATGGTAATCACATATGGTTAAAGATAATGGTAATCACTCATTCCAATCACTCATTAAATCCATGTATGTCACAAGCAATCAAATTCAGGTAAAATATTAGCTCCAGTTAACCAGTATGTTAACTAGTCAAACACTGTAGCACGTATGTCAATCAATCCAACTTTTTAAAATAAAAATTCAGGAATCATGCACAGTATACTAATTAGTTACAGCGAAACATTGGCTCAATTGTGTTATAACAACAATGTATAAAAATATGATCAACTATAGGAGCACAATATACTGTCAATTAGCTACACAGACAGAACTGGGTTAATTGTGTCAGTAGGTAGTTGATCAACCCAACTAAAGCAAAATATTATCCCCAGTTAACCAGGAATCCTGCACAATATATACTGTGAATTAGCTACTGTGATTTAATGATGATTAACCGCAGGAGACAACACTAGTTTAATTGTGTTAGCTTGTATGTCAAACAATCCAATTTTTATAGATGAAAGTCGGGAATCATGCACAATATACTAAATATTTTAGCGAACATTGGTTCAATTGTGTTATAACAATGACAGTATAAAAAAATAACATATACCCAATATACTGTAGTTAGTTACAGCCAACACTGGGTTAAATGTTTCAAGAGGCATGTTGATCAACCCAACTACAACAAAATAATTTCAACGAGTCTAGCAAAATATTTTCCCCTGTTAACCAGGAACCAAACAATCCAATAACAACTCTATAAAACATGGAATTCATGAATTTGCAAAATTTAAAATAAAGTCTATCAAAACATTCCACAGAAATGGACGTGCAAGATGTCATGATGACTATTCCAGAAACTTGTATTCTGATCCAAAGCTGGAATCCAAGGTAAGATGCATGAGATAAATTCAAGACCAGGATAGATAGCCTTGTATCATTGCCATTCACATGAAATACATATGGATGATACAAATATATTGACAAAAATAATTCAATTATGACGTTATATATGAGATGAACAAATTCAAAAACTTGTTGATATTTCATATGATCAACAAAATTAAGAACATAGGTAGTAGTTGTTTACACTGTTTATGCATTCAATTCCAAAACCTATGAGACCAGAGCAGAGCCTACGAAACAACAAGAAATGCAAATGAAATCCACACACAAACAACTACTAGGCATTGAAAAAACTAGCGGTTGTTGATGGCATCACTAATTTACATGATCTAGCTCTCCTGGGTTGATTCTTCATCATTGTAGTATTCATCATCCTCTGCACTAGCATCTTGGTATTGCATGTATTCAGACACCAAATCGTTCATGTTGCTCTCTGCTTCAGTGAATTCCATCTCATCCATGCCCTCACCAGTGTACCAATGCAAGAAATCCTTCCTCCTAAACATAGCAGTGAACTACTCGCTCACTCTCCTGAACATCTCTTGAATGGATGTTGAGTTCCCAATAAAAGTGGACGACATGGACAAGCCTTTCGGTGGGATATCGCATGCACTGGATTTCACATTGTTGGGGATCCATTCCACAAAGTAAGAGGAATTATTGTTCTAAACATTCATCATCTGCTCATCCACCTCTTTAGTGCTCATTTTGCCTCTGAACATGGAAGATGCAGTTAGATACCTGCCATGACGGGGATCAGCAGCACACATCATGTTCTTGGAATCCCACATCTGCTGTGTGAGCTCAGGCATAGTGAGGGCTTTGTATTGCTATGAACCACGTGAGGTCAAGGGTGCAAATCCCACCATAAAGAAGTGAAGGCGGGGGAAGGGGATCAAGTTCACTGCCAGCTTCCTCAGATCTGAATTCAGCTGACCAGGGAACCTCAGGCAACAGGTAACTCCACTCATTGTTGCAGAGATTAGATGGTTCAAATCGCCAACTAAAAAATCCATTAAAAAATAAATAAGCCACATTTTTTACACCGATTTTACTGAAAAGAATGAAACTAAGAAGATTTCTGACAGCAGCCAGACAAACTAGGTTAAAGAAGAAATCGGGTGGAAATCTCTCTTTTTATGTATCTCTGCCCCAAACTAAATATTACAAATACCTTATTATTATGAATTCCGTATTTGTCAATCTGGATTTAAGCAGGCACAGTCGGTACATTTAATCTAAAGAGCCAATATGTTCGATATACACAGACCTATCTAACATTGATATACACCAACAATGTGCAACGATGCTTCTAATATAACCAATATGTGCCAATATGTTCGATCCATTAAATATGCAATATGCAACAGAAAAAACATCTAGGAAAATCTAGAGCTCTAAATTAACAACCTTAAACTTCATAACTATAACAAGCATATCAGACAGAAATTCTGATTGATTTGTGAAAGAGAAGTGTGTGAAGCATAAACATTGTGAGGGATACATTTTACATAACCAAGGTAGCGAGTGCATAGAATACAATGAAATATGCATCGAGTATTGTGAAAGAGAAAATTATAATAAGGGTGGAATCCATAACACTCTTTTTTCATTTCCCCAAATCCAACACTTTATGATCACCATATAGACACTAACACGGATCTATGAAACAATGTACATGAATAAAGGCACTAGGCTAATAGCATGCCCTATCTAATCTCAGGATGGGTTTACCCTACAAAATATCTAATCTCAGGCTCGGTTGACCCTGCAAAATTAGGTACTACAACACAGGTGAAGATACAGACAACTTTGATTAATGCATTCCTAACAAATCCATTTAAACAGTGTTTTCAAATGAGCATTAGATTAGGCAACAGAATGTAGACACTTACAAAAACCATCTAAATCCATATTTAAAATAGATAAGGGATGGACCATACCATATTTAATTATAGTTGGTTGCACAGAAAAGAAAAATGCTCCAAGTTGTAGACACTAACACTAACCCATAGAAACTCATATTAAGTTGGATCTACTCTATTGCATCATTGATTATAGATTCTGTACTTGAAACTCTGACAAAGTTTAGAGGAATTGTGAGCAAAGAAAACACAGGGAACCTGAACAAAATTTTTCTGAGCTCCTCGTTGCATGGTTTCCCATCACATGTTCATCCAGGGAGTGCAGCTGTGGTCTCTTCTACCCTCTCTGTTGAGGGATTTTTGTATACAATTGAGCAATTTTTCAGAGCAAGAGATGCATTAGGGGGAATTCAGGTGGCCCATCCTTTACAATTGGAGATTGCAGTAGCAAGTTTTGCAAGCACATGGCAGCTATAAGAGGGTATCTTGTATGACAGATGGGAAAGGGGCTGTTTTTGCAACTTGGTGCATGGTGCATGTTACCCCCATATTTATATGGGTGTTCCCTAATTCATAGGTGGGAAAATTCTAGGTGTTTTTTTGGGCCCTTTTTGCAGTCCTAAGGAGTAAGTATGGGTACTCCTGGTTTTCTTTCAAACCCTAAATGGTAGTCCTAGGCATACCTAAGCCTTCAAAATGCAACCTACGCCATTATATCAACATTCCTCAGCATTATTTAGCGAAACCTAGGCATGAATGAGAAGTTCTGCAATAAAATTGTCTTTAAATACTCAACGATGGTAGCCTCTATGAGATAAACAATGGAGTAGAAGTTTGCATCAAAACAACAATATAATGAATCTAAAATAATCAATAAACATCAAGTTTGTTTAACCTTGGTTTGTACACTTATTATCCATAAAACAACCTTCAAAGGGGAATTTTGAGGCATATTTTCACACAACAGCCCTAAAAGTGGTAAAACACAGTCACCTACAACAAATATGGGCACTTCTTTGGGTGACTTTCATGAGGAACAACCATGGATCTTAAAAAATATGGACTGCCATGAGCATAATCAGTCACCTATAGTAGTCATGGGCACACCTACATGGATTATGGGCACTTTTTAACCCCAAAACAGTCTCATACAACTATGAAGAAGCAAAAAGCCAAAAAAATTGAGCATGTAACAGCCTCTAATAATCAATCTTGTGTGTGAACAGCAGTAGGAGAAGTGTGTGAACTTGTTATGAGGCGTTCCTTATCCATCAAACTTAAAGAACACCTAGTAAATCAAGTTCTGAAGGTAGAGGATGGGAGGTTTGCTTATACTGATGATGCTCTTGTTCTTGTAGCTCGCATTCTTATTATAAGGACATCCACAGGGTCCAATTTGGGAGATGACTCCTTAAGACTCAAAATCTGCAAAGGCTATGCTGGTTTTATTGTTGAGAAAGTGAAAGATACATATTCAGGGTGCTTAAATATCCAAGAAGTTTGTGCAAGTCTTCCATCCCTATTTCATTTGGAAGTTC
>LPNX011101987.1:144798-177162 GCA_001517045.1 Pseudotsuga menziesii | reverse complement strand
TGACTCTATGTATGTTTGGGACATTCAGAATGAATAGGTCGATAGATTCACATGGTATTGTTGAGTATTGATATTCTTCTAGAAATTACAATCCCTTTATATCGTCATGTTTTTTATTGTGTCAAAGGATTGTTAAATATGGAATTCTGACCAAGATGAGGGTCCAACTTGCATATTTTGATCACAATTTCCTCTTTCTTCCATTTTGATGATTATATTGGTTGTTACATTTGGATCCCTCATTCACTATGTATCTTAAAATGTTGGCATTCACCTATCTATGAAAATAATTGCTAAATTTTATTGCACTTTGTGTTAATTCCAGCACAATCATTCCATTTGAAGGTTTGACTATGCATGTTACAAGTGGGCACTCTCACTAGTATCCCAATTCAAACTTTGCATTGTCCATCAAATTCTATGCAAGTTGGGATTATACTTGTGTTTGTTTTATATATTTCTAGCCTTTTGGAACATTGAATATCTATTAGACATGATGTTTTTGATTCTTATAGCCTATTTTAGTTTGAATCCATCAAACATTAGCTTGGGAGTTGTTGGATTGATTATTCTATTAAAAAACACAATTATAGGTTAAAAATTGACAAAAAAAGAATGCTTTGGGTGATTGAATTACCTTGTTGGATGACAATTCACTAGTGAAATCTCCTCCCTCAACCTAAATCAACTCCTCCAACAATCCCAAGCAATTAACTTGCTCCAAAACGCTCCAATTGGCCTTCGTTTTCGCGTTCTTGATTGTTAAAATGGGCCGCGGGTTTTGGGCCTGTGTATTTAATTTTTTTCTGTTTTACAAATCGCGTACGCGTTTTATAACTACATATCGCGAGTGTGTTTTGTAGTTATATAACGCGTGCGCGATATGGCTTCCTATCCTACATGTCAGGCTCGGGTTGAACCATAGCAAGTGCTATGTAGCAGAACCTTGATGTATTTTTTGGTAACATGATCTTGTTTTTCAAAACTAGGATTGCATCTAAAAGGTCCCTTATCTTCTTGCACTGACCCAAGATTCAAATCCAAAAACACTATTTAAATATCTGAAACATGTACTTAAATACAACCATCAAGCTCAGGAATTAATAGAAAACCATAACTGTCACTGTCACTTTATGTGAACTAGGAAAGAAAACTAATGCAGTGCAATAATTTTTACCAATTTAAATAAGAGATAGAAAGCATGAATGCAAATACATACTCTGTTAAATGAGAAAATGATCACATAACATGAGAATTCATCGTTGTATTAAATGCTGTCAATACTAGCACAACAACATACAATGTTGTTGGTGTACGTTGATCGGTGTCATTTACGGGATGAGAAATGAAATGACGTCGATCGACGTACACCACCAACATTTTATGTTGTTGTGCTAGTTACCAGACCGCTTTTGAGCAGGAAAATAATAGTACTAATATTATTGTTATTCTAATTATTATTATTATTTAAAAATTAAATATTGAATCATGTAATTATTATTACTAATATTCACATTATTAATATTAATAATGATAATATTTTTTTTTTAACAAAAACGATTATAATATATTAAGAAATCAGCAAATAGACCGCTGGTTCAGAAACTTATTACATCAATCATCCCGACTACTTGTTCCTCCTACGGAAAAGAAGGTCTAAGGAGGGATATCTACACTAGCAACCGAATTAACAATAAGATCATGAGGACCAGCGGCTATAGAGTTATTGGCTGCCTAGTCCGCCAATACATTTAGACCCCTTAGGATGTGATAAAATTTAATTTTCTTGAATTTTTTTCCTTTGGATCTAATTCTGTTAATCATCCTCGCTAATCTTCCATTTTTGTCCCTACTACCCCCGTTCAGCGCCTGTATAATTACCCTGGAGTCCCCAAAGACCAATGCCTCCTCCACACCTTTACCCTGCAGTTGCTTGAGACCTTGCCAAAGCCCATACGCCTCAGCCATATTGTTCGAATCATTACCAATGTTCCAGCTGAAATCAATTTCGACCTTCCCGTCCGGGTCAATTATGACTCCTCCTCCCCCTGCTTTCCCCGGGTTCCCTTTGGAAGCCCCGTCAAAGAATAATTTAAATGTCTTCTTCTCTTTGAGCCACCTCTCAAACTGTTCGCAATCCATCCTAATGTCCCATTCTTCCAGCTTTAATGGTGCAGCTTCATTTTCCTCCATGAAATTAAGACTTTTCAACCAATTTCCCTCATTCTCAGTCTGGATTTCTTTATTAAATGAAGTTTTAGAAATACTGATTATCTCTCCTAGCTGGAAATTTACCTTTTTTGCTATCTTCCATTCTGGCTGGGCTTTCTCTTGGAAGATTCTTTGGTTTCTCTCATTCCATATGCCCCAGCATATTAGCTTGGACAGCTTCATCCAACCGTCTTTAAATTCATTGTTTTTTTGCAGGTCACCATTATACAGCGTGTCCCTGCTTATGAACCAGTCCTGAATGGTGTCTGGCAATCGAGCTCCCCCTCACAGCGGCTTCATCACTTCCTCCCAGACCGAAATTATATAAGGACACTTTAGGAACAGGTGTCTGATATTTTCTTCATCTTCAGTGCAAAGAGGACATCTAAATGGGCCGAGAATTCCTCTTCTCTGCAGATTCTCACCAGTGAGAATACGCTCATGCGTGAGAGTCCAGGCAAAGAAATCGATTTTAGGGAGTGTGCTGCTGTTCCAGAGGTTCGACCATATCCTTGGGTCGACCGACACGTTGTAGTTGGCAGCGAATATTTGATATCCTTCTTTCGTTGTGTAGACTCCAGATTTCTTCCCCCAGCCTCTTCGATCCCTCTTTACCTTTGATTCCGGTGCCAGCCCAGCGAGGTGAGTGGAGAGAATTTTGAGCTCTGCGTTAAGTTCTGGGGAGCAGTCCGGCATGTTCCAGCCGGCCCATCTATTCGTCCACTCTGTCTCCCAGTTGGACAAATCCCATAATGTTTTAATTCCCTGCGCAGCCAAACTCTCTTGCAGGCGTGGTATAAGGGGCGGATCTTTATTTAGAATTCTGTCTTGCCATATATTGATTGCCTTTCCATTGCCGGGGACCCAATACAGTTCTTCTCTGAACCTGGGGAGAGCTTTGAGGCAGATATTGTAGATCGAGGAGCCTTTCTGGTTCACGTGCTCTCCATCAAGGCACCTGAGCCTCCTTCCTTTGAAGTATTTGGCCTTCAACACCTGACTGCACCAAGAGGGCTTGGGGGCAACCAAATTCCAAAGCAGCTTGGCCCCCATAGCCAAGTTTTGACTTCTGATATCTCTGATGTTAAGTCCACCCTCTGACCTGGGCAGTTTAATAATTCTCCAGCTGACCAGAGCAAATTTTTTTCCACCCCCAGTAGTGCCAGCATTGCCTTTCTGCCAGAGAAAGGATCTGATCAGCCCGTCAATCTGAGAGATTACTTTGACCGGAGCAAGGAGAAGAGTACTCTGGTAGAGAAGGAAGCTATTCAAGACAGACTTTATTAAGACCACCTTCCCGGCCAAGTTTAACCAGATAGAACCCCAGCCCTGGATTTTCTTTTTAATTTTCTCTATGATTGGAGTCCAGGCTGAGCTCTTGTATTTGNCTATGATTGGAGTCCAGGCTGAGCTCTTGTACTTGCCTTTGAAGATGGGGACCCCTAAGTAGTTGAAGGATTCCCAATCGACAGCACCATCCATTCTGAGATTTCTTGATATATCAAGCATTTCTCTAGGGCTGATATTCCATCCATATATCTTACTTTTCCTAAAGATTATCTCACTGCCGGAGGCATGACAATAACGTTCCAGTTCAGATTTGAAACGGCGGGCTATGATTTGACTGGCTCCCCCCAGCAGAATGGTATCATCAGCGAATTGCGCATGATTGATATCTTTTGTTTCTCTGGCCATCTTAATCCCAGGAAGATCCTGCTCGAGTCTGGCATTTTCCAGCTGAAAGCTGAGTACCGAAGCCTGAATGGCATAGAGCAGCGGGGATAACGGACAGCCTTGCCTCAGGCCTCTCGAGGCTTGGAAGAAAGGAGCTGCCCTGCCATTGACTAAGGGGGCGATCCACGGCTTGCTGATGCAGGCCTTGATCCAGGAGATAAACTTCGAGCTGAATCCAAATTTCTGCATAACCTTTAGGAGAAAGGGATGGCTGACTCTGTCAAAGGCGTTGGCAAGGTCGATCTTAATCACCATTCCTTGATCACCATTCTTCAGGCTGGAATGGATGGCCTCTTGAGTTAATATGATATTTTCCCAGATCTTCCTCCCTTTGACAAATCCGCCTTGATTCTCCGGAATGAGACTCGGCAAAATATGCTTCAGTCTGCTGGCTATTATCTTCGTTATAATTTTGTAACCAATGTTGCATAAGGAAATTGGCCTGAACCTGTCAAAAGTCTTGGCCTCCTTTTCTTTCGGGATGAGTGCCAGAAAGGCAGAGTTTGTGCTGCCCCCGACTTTGCATCGCCTTTGAGAATTGCTGATCATTTTGAACAGATCATTTTTTATAAGGTCCCAGCATTGCTTGATGAATGTAGCATTAAAGCCATCAGGGCCCGGAGATCTGTCATCCTCCATACCTTCAACGGCCTGCTTGATTTCTTCCAACGTAACCTTCTGGTTAAGATCTTCATTCTGGTTGTTATTAATAGCGTGGGGAATCAAATTAAGTAGATCGTTGTCTTGCTCTGTGGGCTGATCTTTAAACAGATTGCTGAAGTGTCTCGTAGCTTCAGCCTTGATGTCATCAAAATTAGTGAGGAGAGTTCCCTGAGCTTGGATATCTTGCACAGAATTTAGATTTTCCCATGCTTTTGCCTGTTTGTGGAAAAATTTAGTGTTCTTATCAGCTTCTTTCAACCATTTGCATTTGGATTTTATTTTCCACCAGTCTGCTTCTAGTCTACAGGCCGCGTGGAGGTTTGACTGCAGCTTAGCTTCGATTTCAATGTCATTTTGGGTCACGTGGCTTACCTCCATAATTGTTTGGTGTTTCTCAAGCGCATTGGCAGCGTGGAATTTTTGAAGAGAGGGAGATGGAATCGATTTTGCCCAAGACTTCAGTTCTTTTTTGGTCCTTCTGAGTTTTTCCTCCCATATGAAGGAGGACGATCCAGAGACCGGGAGGGACCAAGTATCCGCAACAATCTTATGAAATTCCAGTTGTCTGGCCCACAGTGAGTTGAATCTGAACGGTATGGGTCCTAAGTTCCTTTTGATAGCCATTTCCAGCAGAATGGGCTTATGGTCCGATCCTCCAAATGGAAGTATTTTGGATGATAAGTTCAGACCGAGCAAAAGGAAAGAGTCCTGGACCAAAAACCGGTCGAGTCTGGCAGCAATATGCCCAGGCCCGATTCTTTTATTGTTCCAGGTATACTTTCCAGAGATAGGTTTTACATCCATGAGATCCCAATCCAGAATGATCTCATCAACAGTTTCACGAATGGGATCCCTGACCAAGGATCCCCCTCTTTTTTCTTCTTGGCTGAGGGTGACATTGAGGTCCCCTGCTAGGATTACATTTCCTTGGAGTTTGCTCTTTTCCTCTCGGATAAGCCTCCAGCAAACCTTTTTTTCAGCGAAGGAGTTAGGTGCATAGATGTTGAAAATACTTACCAGGGTATTCGTGTCCTTTTGCCTCAGCAAGGTGAGGATCCAACAAGAGCTGTACTTGATGTCTACAGCCTCGAATTTCTTTTCGTCCCACAGCGTTCCAATGCCTCCGGATGCGCCTCTAGAGCTAATTGTCGCTTTGCCTCTTTTTTTCCAAAATTTTGTAGTTATTTGAAGGAATGCTTCTTCCTCCATCTTGGTCTCCTGGATCAGAAGGATGTCCGGCTGATGTAGTGAGACAAGATCTGTCATTGCTTCTTCCTTGCGTGTGCTGCCGAGACCCCTGCAGTTCTAGGAGAGGACCTTCATTACTTACTTTTAGTGTTTGACGGCATCCCTTTCTGGGCATGCCCCTGTTGGCGAGTATTTCTAGTATTTTTCAGCAGCTTTTCCAGGGTAGGCTGGGATCCTTGGAGCTTATCCTTGTAGGTAGCTTTCTCCCTTACTTCTCTCCTAGATTTCCTTCCTTTAGTTTTCAGTTGCCTTGGGGTGACCATTTCTATTTCCCCCTCCTCCTCTTCTTCTTCTTCCGATTCAGAGTCTTCCTCTGATCTTTCCTGATTTCTTCCTACTTGAATCTCTATCATGCTGTCCTCCTGGTCCTGCACTATTAGATTAGCTTCAGGTTCCTTACCAAGATCGCTACTGGATTTCTCTTCCTCTACTACCGGATCCTCCTTTTCTTCACTAGTCTCTTTGGTCTTGGAGGTTTCAGGGGTTTCTTCAAGTAGTATGATCTTAGGATCTTTATTCCCTTCTTTGTTCCATTCATCCGTCTTTGAGTCTGGATGCTTTTTGGGTTTAGATCTGTTTACCTTTTGCCAACCCTCCCCCTTGTCATGATGAATCTCAGGCTTTTTCGGGCAATTGCGGATGAAATGCCCATATTCATGGCAGCCCCGGCACTTGAAGGGGAGCTGTTCGTAGTCGAGCCTTTGGTAATGAGTCCAGTTCCCCACAGTAAGTTTAATGGCTTCTGGGAGACCTGCTTCTAGATCCACCTCCACGCAGATCCGGGCGCATGCGTAGTGATCCTTTGGGCTGGCCATATCAATATACTTCCCTAGAAATGTCCCGATCGCGTGGAGAGATTTGGAGTTCCAGCAGTGCATGGGAAGGTTAGGAAGTCTGACCCAGACTGGCACGGCCTTGGGGATGTCAGCCTCGGGATCGAAATCTGGGGTCCACCCATTGAGATAGAGACCTTGCGGACCCATGAAGTAGGGCCCATTCCTGAATATTAATTCCTTGTCTTCTTTGGATTCGAAGTCAAAGAGGAAGAATCCCCTTCCGACCGAGTAGGCTGCAACGTTTTGGGAGATAAGAGGTCTCCAGTTTCTTTGGACCCAGCTTTCAGTTGTCTTTGGCGAAGGCCAGAGCCCCGTGAACTGCCCGACCAGGGCTCGGTCTGCTAGGGAGAGTGCAACCCTCATAGTTTCTTCAGGTGGCAGGGCTACTTCCGGCACATCCTCTATTCTCTTAACAAACTTCGGTGGGTTTCTAGCGCCAGATCTCCTGTTCTGAGGTCGGGTTAGATTATCAAAGGCCTCGGATCTCGGATCCGGAGGCACACCTCCCGTCCCAGGCATCAGGAAGGCCCTCAAGTCATTGGCAGGCACTCAGCTTTGAAGATCCCGAAGACATCCCTTTGGGCCCTACGAAACTCACCCCCAGAAGACAAAGAGCACGCAGCTCCTCGATCCCTGCAAGAAAGGTTCAGTCCAGGCACCAGATGGCCTCAGCAAAAGGATTTCCAGCCAGCGAGCAATCGTTCAGCGTGGAGAACGCCTCCAGGCGTGCGTCGAACCAGTCAGCGATCCCCTGCATGCAGACGTGAGCTCCCCCGGAGATTTTACCGATATTTTATCTATCCAATTATCAATATATATTTGTCCTATTAATGGTTTATTGAATATTCCAGGTGTTCTGGTAATATTGATTGTGTGAAGTGAATAAATATTCGCTTCATTTGGTATCAAATCTATACAGCCCTTGGCCATTATTTACACTTAGTGTAAATTAGTTTTTACAGGTTCCCTAAAATATTGGACATTGTCCAAGAAAACATTAAAAAAGAAGAAGAAGAAGAAAAAGTTAAAAAAGAAAAGATAAAAGTAAAACAAAAAAGAGAGGGTAAAAGTGAAACCACACCTAGTTTCTTAAAGTGGGTTTGGGTTTGAATATAAAAGTGCATAATAATTACTAGTAAAGAGCAAGTGAGATTTGAACTTAGGTGGGGAATATAACACTCATTCCTACCAACCACCCAATCTACTCACATTTTACAAAACTTGTGGAAAAATAAATTAAAAAATGTATAATAATTGCTACTAAAAAAGCAAGTGAGATTTGAACTTAGGTGGGGAAGGTAACACTCATTCCTCCCAACCACCAAATCTATTGGCATTTTACAAAAGTATTGGAAAAAAATAAAAGTTAAGGACTAGAATTTTGAAGGTTATGTATTTATTATATAACTTTTTTAAAATAATAATTATTATTATTATTATTATTTTATTAAAATAATAATTATTTTTGGAAAAAATAGTCGAAGAAAGTTTTTTCCAAAAGAGACATATTGAGAATTATTACAGCTTTTGTATCTACCCTTCTAGAAGAAAAGAAGACAAAAGTGAAGTAGAAACATAGTCACAAACAATGGCTACTACATATTTGGAAATGAAGGCACAGCTACAAAAAACAGTGGACAAGTTAGAACAATATAAGGCGATCAATAAAAGTCTACAAGTTGAGGTTGAGACGCAAAAGTGGTTGAAAGATTCGAAAGACGATGAGAATCGCCGCTTATGGAATCAAAATCGACAGCTAGAATGAACCATAAGAGATAACAAGAAAATGTTATCTTATCAGGATAAAGAAATATCATGTTTAAAAATTCATAATCAAAACCTAGAAGACCAGATTAGAAAGTAAAAAAATGACAACAAATCACCATATGGATGCAATAATGACTTAGAAGAAGAAATAAAGCATCTGACCAAACTCATCATGGAAAAAGATGCTGAATTGGCACAAGTCCAAATGAAGTTATAAAATCAACAAGCAAAGTTATGTCATCATAAACAGCAAAAAGAAAAACTCCAGTAGCAGTATGACGACAGTAAGAAGACACATAAGTTAGAAATAACAAAAGTCAACAAGGTTTTAACAAGCCATTCTGAAGAAATTTTCAGATTAAGTAATCATAACAAGACACTAGTCACAAAAATTAAGAAGTTGAAAAGTAGTCGGAAGACAGAACAATCTACAGAAGACATTGAAGGAAAACTTCTAGACAAACAAGAAGAAAATCGTTGTATCAGAAGGCATAATGAAGATCTTAAGGAACAACTTAAGAAGGCTGAAGGTGACAGAAAATCACATGTAAAAGTGATTAAGAAGTTTCAAAATGATAACATGCAGTTAGAAAACAAGTTGGAAAAGATACAAAACAAAACCTTAAAACCTCAAGAGACGAAAATACAACTTTCTACTTAGATCAATGCTCAAAAGATGACACTCGTAAAAGAAAATGACATTGTGAAAATTCCATATCGACACCCCAACCATAAAAATAGATATTCTAAAAAGTGGGAAATGTCGAAAGATAACAGTACCAATGTGATCAAATCTCCTAATGATAGATCAATATGGAATGTCAGTAGTCCACAACAAATCAATTTGGGATGGATTGATTCATCCACGTATCGGAAGTTGTGCTCAACTCTTAGTAGTTCGTATCAACATGTCTCGTCAGCTGCGACACCACAAAAAATGATACAGAAACATTATAAGGCTTTGAGGACAAAGCCTTTCTAAGGGAGTGGCAATGTAACGAACATAAATAGGATAATAATTAAATAAGGTTAATAATTAAATAAAATAATAATTGTTCGTTATTATAGTAGTAGCTATTAATGTGAAGGGGCATAACTCTTCATTATGAAATGCTCAAGCCATATTAAAGGCGATATATGTTGTAATATCCTATCATCTTTTATCTATCCAATTATCAATATATATTTGTCCTATTAATGGCTTATTGAATATTCCAGGTGTTCTAGTAATATTTATTGTGTGAAGTGAGTAAATATTCGCTTCAAACGTGTTGGTATCCTTTGCGTGCATCATGTGTGTGCATCCCCTTCTTCCTTTCTGAGTGTGCCATCATCCTGAAAATATGGAAAAAGCAGCCTCATCTTCCAAGCCATCAACTGAAAAAGGGGGTTCTGAAGTTGCTTAGAGGTTAACTGTCAGAAAATTCGGAGAGAGCGTTGAGGCATGGAGTGACAGAACCAACTGGCCAGAAGGTATGTTAAATGTCCTGGTCAGAGTAGGAGTGCATCGTTTTCTTTTCAGTTAGTTCAATTTCAACAATGAAGAGATCGATAATGCCATTTCTAGTTATGATGATGAGTCCAAGGAATTGATTATTTTTGGGAGGAGGGTTTGTTTGGACCCTGATTTATTGTCAGGTGTAGTGAAAATTCTACGCAGGGTGGGAGTAATGTTGACCACCAAGAAAACCCTCAAGGTAGAAAAGGGTGAGATTGCAAAAAAAATATGTGGAAAAATGGTTAAGGTTGTCCAGAATGGTTTAAAGATGCAATATGTTCCACCAGGACTATACAAAACCTTAATTCAAATTGTACTTAGGACAATTATGAATCACCACAAGCAAGATATTTCAGGTGATTGTATGAAGTTGGTGATTCATTGGGTTGAAGACCTAGCCATAGATGTCCCTCATCTATTGGAAAAAAAATTGCATTTTGCACTGCAGGAGAGAAAAATGAAGAGAGTGAAGTTGAGTTACCTTGGCACACTACAAAAAATTATTGAATTATATCGACCCAGCACAATAGAAGGAAGCAAATTTAAAAATATATACATTAAGAGGCCAAAAATGGACAAAATTAACTAGGAAGTTCCTCAACAATCTCCAAAGGACAATGTACAAGTCCCTGAAGAGATTTTTGAGTACTGTATGGAAGGTGTGGGAAGTGACCCTGAAGAATTTGATAGTGTCTCAATTCTGGCCGAATTACATGAAGGCAGACAAATAAATGTAAACGAGATGCATGATGTTGAGTTTAATGAACAGGATGAGCATAGTGATGATGATATTTATGCTCATGCAGAAATGCCACTTGTTATATATACACCTCCACAGTTCAAAGTTGAGAAAACTTCCTCTCCAAAATCTTTTTTTGATGGTAAAGCTATTTTTAAGCTATTGTTCGATAAAATGTTGCATTTCAAAGAAGAAGTTGAAGTTCATAGAAAAAAAATTATATTGGTATCTTACCGCAGTACAGAGCGTAGAACTCTGTAGGATTAAGCAGATGCAAATTCAGTACCTCTTAAAGGTAGGCATTGTTTGTCAATGCTATTTTTCAAAAAGAAATAGTTGCCAAATTCCTTTTTTTGAAGCCTTGTTAAAATTTTCACTATTTACAAGTAATTGGAAGGTTAGAAACAGAACACATGGATACTATGGAATCTTCTATTAAAAAATTACAAATGGTGGACCTCTTTAAGGTAGGAGGCATTTTTCAATGCTATTTTTCAATGCTTTTTTCCAAAAAAAAAGTTGCCAAATTCCATTTTTTGAAGCCTCCTAAAAATTTTCCTTGTTTATAGGAAATTGCAAGATTACAAGGATCCCTTGTGAAGACTTTGGACAGTCCGAGAAGGATAATAACAGGCAAGGACTCTATTCTTCAGTCTTTGAATAAGGAACTAGAGAAAATTCAGGATGAATTTAGAAAGGAAAATGAGAAATGCACAGAAGAATAAATGGTTTTTCGGAAGAACGATGAAGAAACCATAAAGAGACTGGAATATGAGCTGAAACATCGATCAAAGTTGTTGGACATTCCCCCTCTAAGGACTGTTATCGGCCATGAAGCAATACTTATCGCTGAATTGTTATATTTTTAACATTTAAGCTATATGATCTTAGGATCTT
Organism: Pseudotsuga menziesii; assembly: GCA_001517045.1. Classification (NCBI taxonomy): domain Eukaryota; kingdom Viridiplantae; phylum Streptophyta; class Pinopsida; order Pinales; family Pinaceae; genus Pseudotsuga; species Pseudotsuga menziesii. Next base: position 165,569 of record LPNX011101987.1, on the reverse strand, counting down.
ATCTGAGAGAATAACAAGCATAACAATCAATCTTGAAGAGACAATGAACACAAATATTTTCCTCGGGGAAAACATAAAGGAGAAAACCCGGCAACTTGCTCATAGATAGAATTAGCACCAAAAGTAAAACCCAAAGACAGTAAGATGATATCTTGACGGCAGTAGTCTCTCTCTCTCTTGTCCCAGCTTTCTTCTTTCTCTCTCAGTTATGTGCTACAACTGAGTGTGAGTGAATGTATGTTAAATAGAGAGGCTCCCTCTCTATTTATATTAATTCCCAACTTGACAATAACTCACTAGGTCTGACTTCTCTAGGAGATTCTAATAACCCTAGGGCCCCACAACTGCGGGGACTTTAACCCTTGATCAATAAGGAGGGTTACACTCTATGACTTTACATGACTTGTTTACATTATTGAATCTCCCGATAGGAACATCGGAGCATGACATGACTCAATTACATTATAAATACATCCCGTTATAAACATCGAGGTACAATACATAAGATATACAATTGAATACATTCTGAAGTTACAAATACATCAACACTCCCTCTTAACTGGGAAGGTATTCTCTCGACACAATTTACCAACACAAGTCTTCTTCTCTGTATCATATGGATCATCATCAAGTCATCTTCATCTTCAATTTATCTTTGTCTTCAAGTCATCTTCGTCTTCAATTCATCTTCATCGTCAAGTCATCTTCATTAAGTCTAGATCATCACTTGATATGGAGCATCACTGGATCATCACTTGATCTGGAGCATCACTGGATCATCATCAAGTCTGGATCATCACTTGATCTGGATCATCACTGGATCATCATCAAGTCTGGATCAACACTTGATCTAGAGCATCACTAGATTATCACTGGGTCATCATCACTAGTGCTATCTCAATTCTACTTGTCATAGGAATTTCTATAGAGTCAGCCCTTTTTCATGCTGGTTGCAGGCCTAGCCTTCATGTAGGTCTTCATCGTCTTCAGCACTTATATCTCACCATGGAATGAACCATGTCAGAAAGGCCTGCCCAGCACTTACGTATGACCATGGGAGTAACACATCCAAGAACCATGTCAGAAAGGCACGCTCAGTACTCACATCTGAACATGGGAGGAACACATCCAAAACCAATGTCAGAAAGGCCCAGCACTCACATCTGACCTCATCTCATCAGAAAGGCTCCACACTTACATCCGACCTCATCTTGTCAGAAAGGCTCTGCACTTACATCCAACCTCATCTTGTTAGAAAGGATATCCACTTATATCTGACCTCATCTTGTCGGAAAGGATCTGCACTTACATTCAACCTCATCTAGTCAGAAAGACTCTGCACTTATATCTGATCATGTGGGAACACATCCCGCAATCACATCAAAATGGCTCTGCACTTATATCTAATCATGTGGGAACACATCCCTCAATCACATCAGAATGGCTCTACACTGATCATGTGGGAACACATCCCACAATCACATCAGAATATCTCTACACTTACATCTGATCATGTGGGAGGACATCCCTCAATCACATCAGAATGGGATGCACTGATCTTGTGGGAACACATCCCACAATCACATCAGAATATCTTTGCACTGATCATGTGGTAACACAACCCACAATCACATCAGAGCATCTCTGCACTTACATCTGATCATGTGAAGCTCAGCCTTCCACCATGTCAGGAAGGCCAACAAACACATAAATTCTCTTTGGAGTGAACCTCGATCTGGAGAACACCAAGCTTCTCCCTGAAGTACTCAAACTTCACTCTGGCTAATGGTTTGGTTAGCACATCAGCTATTTTCTCGTCTGTCGCAACATATTGGGGCTTCACTGCTCCTCTCTACACCATATCCCTGATATAGTGATATTTGATCTCAATATGCTTTGACTTGTCATGGAACACTAGGTTCTTCGACAGCTTCACACAGCTCTGGATTTCGCAATATATACAAGTAGCATCCATCTGGAGATCAAATAAATCAGATAGTAGCTTTCTCAGCCACACTGCCTCACAACTAGTCGAACAAGCTGCAACATACTTTGCTTCAGCTGTACTCAGTGCCACACAGGATTTATTCCTGCTAAACCAGGAGATCACACCTGATCCCATACTGAAGCAACACACTGAAGTGCTTTTTTTTATCAATGGCACTTCCTGCCCAATCTAAATCCACATAACCTTCTAGATTAATCTTCTGATTCGCATCATACTTGATCCCATAATCAACTATACCCTTCAAGTACCTTAGAATATGCTTTGCAGCAATCCAGTGAACATGTCTTGGATCCGTTAGGAACTGGCTCAATGTGTTCACAGTAAAGCAAATATCTGGTCTTGTATTTGTCAGGTACATCAAGGACCCAATCATCTGACGATACATCGTAGCATCAACCGATTATGAAGAAGCATCACTCAATAGCTTTAGATTCGATGCCATAGGTGTGGTCATGGCCTTACAGTCCATCATCCCAAACCTCTTCAATATATCTACTGCATACTTCCCTTGTCCTAGGGAAATTCAATCTGCATTATGCCACACCTCCATGCCTAGAAAGTAGTGCATCATACCCAAGTCCTTCATCTCGAACTCGACAGCAAGATTCCTCTTCGTATCAACAATCAGCCCATCCTCACCCATTACAAATAGATCATCTACATATAGTAGGAGTATCACTGGGTTCCCTTCTTCAACCTTGTAGTAAAGGTTGGAATCCGCTTTACTCTTGGTAAAGCCCAAACTGGATAAGAAGTTCTCAATTCTGAAATACCATGTCATGGGTGCCTGTTTCAAACTGTACAGGGCTTTCTTTAACTTACACACATGAGTCTCTCTATCATGTGTCTCAAAACCGAGGAGCTGCTCCACATATACTTCCTCTTCTACTACACCGTTCAAGAAAGATGTCTTAACATCCATCTGGTGTACTTTGCATTTCATTACTGTAGCTATAGCAAGTATTGATCTGATTGAAGTATATCTAGCTACAGGTGCAAAGGTTTCTTCATAATCTATTCCTTCTTTATGGGGGAAACCACGAGCCACAAATCTTGCTTGATATTTCTCTATGCTACCATCTGCAGCATGTTTGATCTTATAGATCCATTTGGAAGTCACAACAGACTTCCCCTCTGGTCTTGGGACAACATCCCAAACATCATTCTTCATGTTCGATTGATATTCTTTGATCATAGCATCCTTCCATTCTTTCTTTCCTGTTGCTTCTTCATAGTTGGAAGGTTCTTTATCAATGAAGTCGCATAATAGGGCTACATAATTGGAGTAATACTTGGTTCTTTTCCTCTCTTTGTGTATCTCTTCTAGAGCCCCATATCTTTCTCCACCTTGGATAGCCTCTCATACCCAAGCAGGTTTCCTCTTGTGAGGGTTCTTCTCATGAGGTGGATCTACACATTCTTGAGGTTCTTCTATTTCTCAATATTCTTCTTGAGTTGCATCATTCGTGGTTTTGTCATGAATTATGGGTACTTTTGTTTCTTCGGGTTCTTCAGCAGGTCTCTTTCTGGATTTGTTGTAAGTTGAGTCTTCGTCAAATGTTACATCCATGCTGATGTTGATCTTCTTGAATCCTGGGAAGTATATTCTATAAGCCTTCAAGATTTCAGAGTATCCCACAAATATATCCTTATTTCCTGAGGCATCTAACTTTGTCCTCTTTTCTTTCGAAATGTGTATGTACACTGGACAGCCAAATATTCTGAGATTATTGACTTCTGGTTTCTTGCCAAAAAAAACTTCTTCAGGTCTCTTGTTCTCAAGTACTCTATGTGGAGTATGGTTCTATACATACACAGTTGTTCTAGCCGCTTCTGCCCATAGATGCATCAGAATATCTTGATCATGAAGCATTACCCTTGCAGCTTCCATGATTGTTCTATTCTTGCTTTTTGCAACCCCATTTTTTTGTGGATTATATGGAGTGGTCAACTCCCTCTTAATCCCTGAATCTTTGCATAATTCCTTGAATTAATTTGATGTGAATTCTCTGCCATTGTCTGATCAGAAAATATTGATCTTCTTCTCTGTGTAGTTTTCGATCAAGGCTTTGAATTCCTTGAACTTGCTGAATACTTCATCTTTGTTCTTCACAAAGTATATCCATGTCTTCCTAGAAAAATCATCAATGGAAGAAACATAGTATACATACCCGCTTAATGAACTGGATGACATCGTACCGCATACATCAGAGTGAATGATTTCCAAGATTCCTTGGACTTTCTTTCGCTACTTGGAAATGTCTTCTTTGTGTTCTTTCCTTTTGCATACTCCTTCATGTTTTGCTTGTACTTATGGAAGACCTTCAACATATTTTCTTGCAAGCGGTAGTGCCTTATAGTGCACATGTGCAATCCTTCTATGCCAAAGTTCATTTGGTTCCACTGAGTCATGAACCAAAGCTTGTTCTGGTTGGCCCTTTAATTTGTATAGTCCTCCCTCTTGTTCTCCAATTACTATTGCATCATCAATAGTCTTTCCTTTTAGCCACATGAGGACTTGTCCATCTATAAATTGCAACCATCATGCCTTTGGAGTCTAATGTAGAGATGGAGAGAAGGTTCTTCTTTAGTCCTGGTACAAATAGGACATCTTTTATTTTCATAGACTTTCCAGAGTCTAATTTGTAGGAGGATTCTCCACCACCTTTTATTGGATACTGGTAGTCATCCCCAAGTTTCACCTTGTGGGGTGATTCTTGTTCTGATAGTTTCACAAATGATTCTTTGAATCCTATCATGTTTTTGGAAGCCCCACTGTCTATAATCCAATCGTTGCTTCCATGTGTGATGTTTCCCGTGAGAGCGGAAATCAAAACATATTCTTCATCACTTGAAGAATCATCACTGTCTTGTTTGATTCTCTTCTTGGAAGGCTCATCATCTTCTGCAGCATGAGCATGATGTCTTTTCGTATTTCCCTTCCTCTTGTGAGATCTATATTTGTTTCTAGGAAAATCTCTTGCAAGGTGTCTTCTTTCATCACATGTATAGAAAATTTACTTAGACAAATCTTTGTTAGACTTTCTAGTGTTTTTCTTCTGGTGAGAGTTCTTACCTTTGTGATGGTCTATTCTGCTTTTCTTGGATTGTACTGTGAGGGCTTGATATTCACTTCCCATATTTTCTTCTTGAGCTAAAATTCGAGCTTATTATTGTGAGCATTCCTCTCACAGTTTGCTAAACTTGATTAACTTCTTTCTGGAACAGATCCTGTGAATGAAAGAGTCCCATGCCCTAGGGAGACCATTCAAGGTGGCCATCACAATTTCTGCATTCTCTACTTCTTCATATACCACTTCAATTTGTTCCTTGATCTGAGAGACCCTTGTAAAGTAAGACTGGATGGTCTTCGCATTCTAGATCTTTACATTCTTCAATTGGTTTCTCAAAGTCATCTTCTGATTTATGTTCTTCCCTTCAAATATCTTAGTCAGGGCATAAAACATCTATTTAGGTATCTTTAGAGAGGACACCTGTGGTATGAGCTGATCCTTAATTGAATCAGCAATAATCCTCTTATCCATGACCAATTTCTTCTTTTGTAAGGCCTTAGCCTCATCTCCCTCTAGAACTGGAACCTCTTCATTGATGTAAGAGTCCAACTCATTTTCTTCCAGGACTAAGGAGATCCTATACTTCCAAGCTCGAAAGTTATCAGCTCCCTCAAGATTTTCATCAATATTGGTATGATGAGACATCTTAACAGAGAACCTCAAATGGAAATGCAAAAGATTTATATCTTACCAGGTTAAGATGTCGAAACTGGATCTAAAGCTAAATTTCTGCAGAGCTGGTTGTCTGGTTCAGAAGCAGGTTAAGGTTTGACTTTCCCATAGTTTGACCCAACCAAAAAATTTTATCTTGATCTCTAAACTTCTATTTTGGGGAGGAGATCAATCCAGGCCTAGGCTCACTCAAAAATTCCACTTCTTTGGAAATCCCTAATATCCCACAGTAGTGTCGGGTCAAAAACTGAAAATGATCATAATCAGATTCTGCTTCGACAGAAAGATGCGCCCTGGAGAGGAGAGTCAGCCTAGACTTCTTTTGTTGAAAATCTGTGGAGAGAGTTCCAAAAAGTAGGAATCCCTAGCTTCAGTAGCTACACAGTGTCTTCTTCTCAGGTTAGCTCTGATACCATGTTATATTTTTAACATTTAAGCTATATGATCTTAGGATCTTATCTGAGAGAATAACAAGCACATCAATCAATCACAAGAGAGAATGAACACAAATATTTTCCTCGAGGAAAACATAAAAGAGAAAACCCCACAACTTCCTCAGAGATAGAATCGGCACCAAAAGTAAAACCCAAAGACAGTAAGTTGATCTCCCGGCTGTAGTAGTCTCTCTCTCTCGTGTCCCAGCTTTATTCTTTCTCTCTTAGTTATGCGCTAGAACTAAGTGTGAGTGAATGCATGTTAAATAGAGAGGCTCCCTCTCTATTTATACTAATTCTCGACTTGACAATAACTCACTATGTTCGACTTCTCTAGGAGATTCTAGTAACCCTAGGGTCCCACAACTGTAGGGACTTTAACCCTTGATCAATAAGGAGGGTTACACTCTATGACTTTACATGACTTGTTTGCATTATTGAATCTCCTGATAGGAACATCGGGGTAGGACATGACTCAATTACATTACAGATACATCCCGATATAAACAATGGGGTGCAATACATAAGATATACAAGTGAATACATTCCGAAGTTCAGTAAGTTAAACAAAATAATTGAAATAATGAAGGGTGACTTTAAAAATAGCCTTGCTGAAGAGTACAATAAACATCAACTTGAGATAAATGAATATAGGAAAAAAGAGGAAAACATGAAAAACATAATTGCAAAGAAAGATGAAGAGTTGAAAGGGAAAATAGTTGAACTTGAAAAGATCACTGTAGAACTACAAACTAGAGGAGTTGAAAAGTTAAAAGAATATGAAATTGGTAAGGGTCAGAGTAGGCATCTGATTTCTGGTGAAATTTATGATATGTCAGCACACCAACAGGCTTTAAAAAGGTATGATATTTCCCTGCAAAACAAAGAGAAGGCACTAGATGTAGCTTTTAATGCAATACAAGCTCATGCACAAGTCAAAAAGGGGTTACAAAGCTATCGTGACTTCTTAAGAATTCGAGAGAAGTCCTTGATGGATGCTAGTGCAGCAATGAATGTTGGAGCTGATTTCTCTACGTGGTCAACCATAAAAGAAACAATGGAAAGCAAGATAGTTGAGAGGGATGATAAGATTAAAGAGCTCAGATTGAAAATACTGGAGTATAGAGAATCACAACATTTGGGATGTAAGTATGAGATAGAAGATCTGAAATCCCAAATTGCCACTCTACAGAAGAACAACATGCTTCAGTGAGTAGCAATTGTGTATACTCCAGACAATACAGAATTAAGGGAAAAAGAGTTAGAGACAGAGACAAAGCAGCTCAGGAAAAATTTGACCCAAGTTCAGTATGAGTTGAAACGTGAAAATGGTCGTCTTCAACAAAAGGAAAAGGAACATGAAGAGAAAATTAAGAAGAATGTGGGATTGATGAAGAAGTACAACCAAGATAACGATAGATTGAGATAAAGTTTGCACAAATGTGCAACAAAAAAGAAAGAATTAGAATGAAAATTAGAATATGCACCTACTGCAGCTTCTGAAGAACCAGAAGCTTTTAGACAAACCAAGAGACTAGAATGTACAAATTTATCTTCTCTAGAAAAGGAGGACTTGCAGCCTAAACCTCCCCAGCAGCCTAGAACTATGGAATAACATTATTTATATATGTTGTGTATGTAAATACATTTCAAGTTTTAATACATAAATTTATATATGTGTGTGTGTATTTCTCGGCAATATTGTATATGTTTTTTATGCATTTAATGTGAATGGCAATTTTGAATTTAACTTTTCAATAAGTGTACATAACAAGCCAGAAAGTTAACAATATAAAAATTGAAAACTTAACTTGTGTACTGTAGGCATATATATTTGAATTTGTAAGAAATTAAAAGAGTGATAGTGATTACTGGATATGAGATGTCAGTAGATTTGGTGACATAGGTAGATCCTAGCTGTTTGCTTGGAACTGTTGATATTATAGGGATATTATGGGGATGATGGATTGAGAACTCTCAAGTTCTTTATGAGAATTTTGATGCTATGTATTGTTGTATTTATGTAAGTTTCTTTATCTAATGAAACTGAAATTCAAATTCTGGAACAATTTCATACAATTCTACTCATTCAATCAAATTTCAGCGAATAACCCAAAGCTATAATGCCTATAGAACTAGCCTAAAAAAGATAGAAATTTACAAAATATAAGCAAACACAGAAAACAATTGTAATTTTACTACTGAAAAAAAAAAATTAAATCTTTAATATTCCTTCCATCATTTGTTACATTTCCAAATTTTGGTAACATAAATGTTAGCACAATAGAATAAATTTTCAGTACGGCAAGATCACTAGAAATGCTTATTGCAACATAAGTTTCTTTCACCATTTTGCATACAATGTTGCATTTTGATCATCTACGACTTTTTTCTTTTTGGCTTTCCTCACACTTCTTATAATTACATCAGGTTAAATAGGATTCCCAGCATCCATCTTTTGGATATCAACTACTGCCCCTTGAATTTCTTGTTTTTCACCACTAAAAACCCTGTTTCGGCAGGCCTGTATATTTCTCCTCAAGAAAGATTAAAGAAAAATAAAATCACGAATAGGTATCCAAACCAACTAGCTATAGGACGATACCATGGTGCGGGAATTCTTCTCAAACCATGAATAGTGGCGGGCAATCTCTTAAGGCTGTTGGGACCAATTCTTCCTTAAATATATGTTGTAGTTTCATGAGGCAAGTGACATGGTTGTATGCTCCATACAACACTCTAGAGACTCACATTATCAATACATTTTTCGCATGATCCTATGAGGCATGGCGGGCATTTCCTTAAGTCCACTTGGGCAGATTTAACACCAAGTCCATACTTAGACAAATTTCTCAATTTGGTCTAATCTGCCTAAAACACTCTTTTGGCAGGTACATAAATTTTTCTTCATCCACTTCCAAGACAATATTAATACATGGTCAGGTAGGCCAAATACAAATCTACAAGACCCCCATGTGCTATGGGCATTTACTCTAACCCATAATTTAGGGCGGGCATCTTTCTGAGGTTACTTAGCCATTTTTGCATCCACCGGTGAAAAACCCTGTTTTAGAAGGCCTGTATCTTTCTCCTCAAGAAAGATTAAAGAAAAATCAAATCATGAATAGGTATCCAAACCAAATAGCTATAATATGGTAGCATGGTGCGGGCATTCTTCTTAAACCATGAATTGTGGCGGGCGTTCTCTTAAGGCTGTTGGGACCATTTTTTACTAAGGCTGTTAGGACCAATTCTTCCTTAAATATATGTTGTAGTTTAGTGAAACAAGTGACATGGTTGTATGCTCAATACAACACTCTAGAGACTCACATTCTCAATACATTTTTCACATCATCCTATGAGGCATGGCGGGCATTTCTCTTAAGGTTGCTGGGACCAATTTTGACTAAGGCTACTGGGACCAATTCTCTTAAGGCTGCTGGGACCAATTTTGACCACTTTTCTGAAAATTTTCCTCATGGAAGGGTGGCTTTTGTATAGTTGGGTGGTCTCATTGTTTTTTGCATGGAAACCTTGGCAATTTCGGCGTGGCAACTCGAGGTAAACTCTATTGTTGTAGTTTTTCTTCAAGAGTTTTTTACCTTGTATATTTTAGGGTTTGGTCTAACTTGGGAATTTGTAGGTATGGTTGTTGTTGCAGTGATGGTTCATTCTTGTTCATGGGGTGGTGTCTTAGCTATCTTGCTTCCACAACTACATTTGGCTCAAGTAAGTGATTTTCTTTTCCTTATGAGAATTGTAAATTGTAATGTGTAACCCTAAACCCTAAAATATTTTTTTGGCTTTTGGATTTTATGAATTTATCTATGAAAATGAGGGTTGTTGTTATGCATCCCCAAGTTCTATTTTTCATCCTTACATCCATGTGATATACAATGAGTAATTCTAAATGAATATATACATATCAACAACAACCACATGCCCCATTATCATGATAAAGATTAGGGAAACTCAATGTATGAAAATGGAAACCAATTGTAACTCAATAGGTAGTAAGCTAATTGGTGGCTAATTCACTGAAACTTAAGCTTCAAAAGGAAATGGGACCCTGCCCTTCAAATTTGATCCCTAGTGGGGAGCCTTTTTATAATGTCTTGGACCCCAAGGCTAATCCTCGAAATAGGATCTGAAATTGTTTACAGTCATAATCAAACATTAACAACTAGAGCGTGATACTTCTACCACTGTTTACATATCTTTAAACAAACATCATGGAGCAAATGTGTGTGCTCGGTCTGGATGGCAGTACGACATTTCTGGTTGTGAACTCATGGGCAGTGAAAACAACATCTCAAAATGCTTCTGGTGGCTCATTTCTGACTAGGATCGACCACTTGGCTGTCTATAGAGTCAGCAACGTGCCCTTTCCCTTTGTGTTTGTTCCATGCTTGAAGGCACCTTTTTGCATGGGCTCAAATCTAGAAAAGGATTTTATATATATCCTTTCTGTGCTCAGCTTTCTTCACAGCTTCCCCCTTGCTTCTGACAGAAATAAGCGCCTTCTGCGGTGGCTTGTCATTCAAGTACTCCTCACCACCTCAGAAAAGGTTGGCGAATGGGGTGCATGAAAGATACGATGAATACCTTGTGCCCTTGATGCTCCAGTACAAGCATTGCATCTCTCAAAGTGGTGTATGACGTCTGCTCCCCTATGGTTGGTGCTTCCCTAGTGTGAAAAACCAGGGCGATAGATGAGCTTGGAATCAATCTCACCAGCCAACAATACACCCAGAATAACAAGCTTCTTGAACCAAATTTCCATTGCAAACATATCATAATCCTCAGAATCTCTAGGCAGAATGATACCACGAGTTTTCTTCTACACTATCTCATCCTATGCACCTTAATGACTCTGAAAGGTGGTGTTTGTATAGGATTGGAAAACTGGACAAGGGGATGACCTGTCAGCATATTCGCACATTTCATCGTCGAGTAGCCTGGTCGAACATACACTTCAAGGAATATGGACTGGACGTGTTCTGGCCCTTTCACTCCTATAATGACACTTTCACTCATGTGACGACGATACCAGAACCATACATGTGGCGATCAGATTCGATGTTCCACTTCTTAGATTTTCATGATATATTTCTGATCTCACACACCAGCCATACGATGGGTACCTGGTTTTGGGCGATATGGCACCGCTGCATGGATGATTTATCCTGTGGGTGTATCACAAATGGCATCAGGGAAATCAATTAACTATCGGGAAGGCAAATCATGCGTGAGGGTGTCTTCTCCACTTAGATTTTTTTATAGTGTTTTTATGTTGCATAACCCTCGTGTTTCACCATGCACTCAGTACCGTAGATATGTTCATCTTTGTGATCTAAGCCCTCGATACACCAAATATTCATACCCAAAAACTCAACACTATCAACTTGCATAGCTTGATTTGGGGAGATCAATATCAATCGTCAATCTCTAAACTACCTTGATCAGGACCGCTCAACCTTGAGAACTTTAACATTCTACTAACCCTTTTTCATCTGAACAAGTGAGCAACTTTTGATCACAGAATGCTTCTCACCCTTTGATCTGCCCAACATCTTGTTCTGACCGTAGATCTTCGTAGCCCATACCACTTTCCACAGATCAAATTCATAACTTTCTCCGCACTAGTTCAATCCGTGAAATTGTTTGAGATCGCAGATCTATCTCCACCTTCATCTCTACCATCCGATTTTCTCATTGATTAACCATTTTCGTGATTTGAAAATGTTTCTCCCTCGAGTAGGTTCACCGCGCGAAATTATTTAGGGCCATTGATCTCACCTTGTGTTGATCTCGACCCTCCAACATTACACCCATTTGACAGACTCAGCAAATCTCAAAAATAAATCCTTCCTCGCATCTCCGCTCCATGGAATCGCTTTCCGTCGTCGATCCTCACTATCCTAAATCTGAATCATTGATGTTTAACACACTTTACCCTTATTATGCTACTGCATGTTTCAATATATATAAATACCTATCACCGTAGATCAAAACCCACTCTCCATCCGACGGCTCCATGGTGGCAAAACTTGCTAACCAGTTAACCTGAAAGGTCCTCCCGCAAAATTACCCAAATAAGATCATTTTCAAACCTTTGGGAAGGAGACATAGATGAACATAAATCAACATTCAATCATCATGATGAAGATGATGATGATAATGGTGGTGGTGATGAACATGATGAACATGATGAAGATGATGATGAGGGAGATGATGAAAATGATGATGATGACGATGATGAAGATGTTGATTAGGAAGAGGGAGATGACAACAATGACAATGATGATGATGATGAATATCACAATGACGACGACGATGATGATGATGATGACGACGACAATGACGATGACGATGATGAAAATGATGATGACGATGATGATGACAACGATGACAATGATGATGATGATGATGACTAGGATGAGGATGATGATGACGAAAATGATGATGCTGATGAAGATGATGATCATGATTATCATGATGATGAGGATGAGGATGAGGATGAGCATGACGAAGATGATGATGATGATGATGATGATGATGATGATGTTGATGATGATGATGATGATGATGATGAAGATGATGGTGGTGGTGATGAAGACTATGAACATGATGAAGATGATGATGAGGGTGATGATGAAAATGATGATGATGACAATGATGAAGATGTTGATTAGGAAGAGGGAGATGACGATGATGATGATGGTGGTGGTGGTGATGTTGATGAAGATGATGATGATGATCAATGATGGTGGTGGTGATGTTGATGACAACAATGATGGTGATGATGATGAGGGAGAGGATCAGGACGATGAGGAGGAGGATCAGGACGATGAGGAGGATGAGGATGATGATGATGACTAGGATGAGGATGATGAAGATGATGATCATGATTATCATGATGATGATTAGGATGAGGATGATGATGATGTTGATGATGATGATGATGACTATGAAGATGAAGATGATCATGACGGTGATGGTGATGATGATGAATATGCTGATGAAGATGAAGATGTGATGACAAGATCTTTACCTTAGTCTTCACTAAATTGTTCTGATATTTGCCAACACTATAATAGAATGAAATGAGTGACTATTCACTCCTATAAAGGATGCACTTTATGGAACTACCAAACTACTCAGTTTGGACCTTCCTCTTTTAAGACACTGGACTAGGTCCATAAGTCTTGATTCTTCATGTGCACAAATCTAAGAATGGGAGGCTTTACAGGGCCCAATAAGTTGTATTTTTTTTACTACTTCCTCGGATCATATTGAATTGTCAGATTAGTCCTTGGAATGGGTGTCAGGAGCAATTCTTAATTTTTCACTCAACCGATTGCTCCCCCTATCATGTAGACGTCTTCATTCACTGAGCTCCCCCTAAAATTGTGATGATGAAGATGATGATGATGATGATGATGACGAATATGATCATGATGATGAAGATGATGATGATGACGAATATGATCATGATGATGAAGATGATGATGATGACGAATATGATCATGATGATGAAGATGATGATGATGATAATGAAAATGATGATGATGATGATGATGATGATGATGATCATCATAATGATAATGATAATGGAGATGTTGATGAATTGGATGATGATAATGTTGATGATGAATATGATGATGACGATGAATATGCTGATGATGATGACAACGAATATGATGATGATGATCAAGATGATGACGGTGATAACGAAGACATTGATGATGAAGATAATGATTATGATTATGATGATAAGGAAGATGACGATGATGAAGAAGATCATGATGACGATGATGGCGACGACGATGATGATGATTATGAAGATGATGATGATGTTATTGATGAAGATGATGAATTAGACGATGGTAATGACGATGACAAGGATGATGATGACGATAATGATGATGATCATCATCATCATTATTGTCATCATCACCATCATCTTCGTCATCATCGTCATTGTCATCGTGTTCATCCTTGAAGGGACTTATGTATAGGATCTCATTATAAGAAATGCAACCAATACAGATTATGACAAAATCCTAGTTAAATTAAATTAAACTACAGTAAATTAAAAACATAGAGTTGTTTAACTATAATTAATTTAAAATGAAACAAAATATAAAATATGCAAATAAAAAAAACCCAAAATAAACTAAACAAAAGGTAAATAAGCAAAATAAAAAAACAAAACAAAACACAAAATATAAAATATGCAAATAAACAAACCAAAAACATAGAATTCAAAAACACCCGCGCACTAGCTCATTAGCGAAACAACAATGAAAAAGTTCACTCCCGCGCACTACTTCATTAGCAGCATCCATAGCACTGGTAATTTGATGATCAAAGCAGTGGTAAATCGAGGAGCAGGGGATACCAGTCTAGAGGATACCGGCGTTCCCAGTGGAGGTAATCTGGCCGCAGTCCAGAGGATAACAAAACAATTCGGCCGTAGTCCAGAGGATATCGGCATTCCCAGGGGAGGCAATCCAGCCGCAATCTAGAGGATAACAAAGGGCCCAATGAATTTTCTAATCCCATTAACCCTAGCAGCGTAGGAATTTGGGAAAAATACGTCAAATTTCCAAAAAAATACGGATTTGATACATCATACTGAAATTATAATATTTTTGTTGTGCTACCGTCGCTTCTATTATCGATGGATCTAGTAAGGGTTTTCTATTATTGGAGCCTCTGAAGCTCCTCCTTAAATTCGGGGAAAAGACATATGGGTTGAGCACTGCAAGCCAGTCGTGCTCTTCTACAATTTTCTGAATTATGGCACAATTTGCAAGCTTTTCTAATTTTATTCTATTTAATGGTCCGGAACACTATGCAGAGTCATGTAGGAGGTATAATATGAGCTGGTTCAACCGATTCTATCGAAACTTTGAACCTGCCACATGTTTTTTCTAAGCATTTAATTTTAATTTAATAATTAATTTTACCTCAATTATGGCACAAATTACAACTTTTTGTTATTTTATTCTATTATATGTCTGAAACATTCTATAGAGTGCAAACTTGTGTAATCTTATTCTATTTAATGGTCTAGAACAAAGTTCTCTATGAGTTATAATTTGAACTGATTCTGTTGAAAATTGAATGTGAGACCTCTTTCTCCTTTAAAGACGCATTTAATTTTGCTTTGATTGTGAGTTTTACATAGATTATGGCACACTTTTCAAGATTTTGTGATTTATTTCTTTTATGGGTCTAAAACATTTTGTAGAGTGCCATAGGAGCTGCAATTATAATGATTGTGTACAATTCAACCTAAGAACTATTTCTCCTTTAAAGAAGCATTTTATTTTATTTTTATGCTCACTTTTACCTGAATTACAACACACTTTGCAAGCTTTTCCCATTTACTGGTTTGGATTTTGGAACAATGTATAGTTCCCTGGGACTCGTGAGCTATAATTTGAATTGACTCTAGTAAATTAACCCTCTTACCTCTTTCTTCTTTAAAGACACATTTGATACAAGAATTATTTTTCAACGACACTTATATCTTTTTGCCTCTATTTGGCATATACCATGGTAGTTAGTGTGGTCGCCTCTGTTTGGCATATCTCAACAAGTCCAAATGTTATCAAGAATATTGTAGCCTACGTGTGTCTTCATTAAACCCTTTACGAGCATTTCTTCCTTAAATATATGCTCTGTAATTTTGATCACATCATATCTTCCAAAATACTATCCTAAAATCCTTCTCAACATATGCAGAATTCCCTTTATAAATTTTTGTTTATTAATTTCCTGTAGCTTACTCTTTTATTTCACCAAGACTGTACAGGCATACTTTTCTAACTTTTGGTAGACCTATATTTTTCACATCTTGACCATATTTAAACAAACTGAGGGTATGTCTAGGTATCCACCTCAACTAGGAACAAGACCATGTCACCTTAAAACCTTACTGACAAACACACAGTCTCTCACAGTCACTTTAAAATGGTCTTTCAAACTGCTCAATTCAACACTTAGTGAATTTTGTCAGGCCCTAGTCATTACTGTGCCAGGGGGAATTTTGGCAGACTCATATCTCACACATGTGAACACCCAGAGGGAAACTGAGATCATGAGTGGATGCCCAGAACATCAAAGAATGGACCCATAACATCTGATGAATTTATCAGTTAAATAGCTGACTCTAGCAATTTTGCTCCAAGTGGGCTCTCAACCTCCTGTTTTCAACAATCAGTCAATTTTTTGTATTTTTGGATATGGAAGCTAATGTTTTTACCTCTTTTGGCATGCTGACATTTTTCTCATGTGGTCACCATAAGAAAAACTAAGAACATGGATGGATAGCATTTCATTAAAGGACATTCCTATACCTTCTAATGAATTTATCATCACTCAGACAGGCTTTGGCGGGCATTTCCAAATGCCTCTTCAACCTTGTGATTTGACACTTGTCAATTTCTTTAAACCCTATGTCTCAAAGGTGATTTCAACTTTTCATCAAACTTGGAGTGTAAGACATCCAATGGATGGAGGAAAACCAGATGAATCCATTAAGACCAATTTCATCCTCTGGAACTACATTCTCTCTCCTCGATGGGAATTTTACTGAAGTATGATGTAAAAGCTGCTTAAGACCCTGTTTTGGTAGATCCATACTTCAACCAACTATGGGGTGATAGGCCATGGTGGGAAATTTCTCCTTCTTATGAAATATGGTGGGCATTTTCATAAGACTACTGCTTTAGGACAATTTTTCACCACCTAGTCTTTTTCCAGCTTTATCATACATGCTTATGCCCATCAAAAGTTTTTTTTCATTAATGAACATATCTAGGATATGTCTGTCCACAATAATCAGTTCACCAAATGTCACCAATTCTCAAGACTACCTATAATTGGTCTAAATTTGGTGACATTTCACAATGTTATCCTATTCAAAAAAAATCAGGCACATAGTTAGATAAGGAGTACCTTGCACGAGGAAACTTGCATATCAAACCACTGTGGAAGAGGGAGTGTTATACTAAAGTCGTCGAGTTTCGGCGGGAAATCCATGAATGAATCTATATGACCACCGCCCATTCCAAATTGAATCCCCAACATGATCTATATGAGGGGGAACCCCATACCTCTTTGCATGCATTAACTAGTCAAGTGCCCGAAGAAACACACTTCTATATCCGTGTTGTGAACAAATTCCAAACCAAAACAAATCGCGTCTTATACTTAAAAAATAATTCAATATATAAATAACTCTAAAATAAATTACACCTTTGAGAGAAAAATAGCTTTTGGTAAATTTTTTGGGAAGAAAAAACTTTTGATATTAAAACATTACAAGTAAATATATTTGCACACTAAACTATATCCGCTTGGTAGCTTATATTCTTGTTTTATCGAGTGTAGGTACCACCAAATAGGTATCTATCATATCTATCTTCCTCGAGTGATGGTGAAGATATACTAGGAGAGGTTGAAAGTGATGCGTGTTGTACTAGATCTACTAGTTCTATATCAACTAGATTTGAAAAGGTAAGGAAAAGATTTTGTAGACGCATGCAATATTTTATTGCCAACGGAGGGTCATGTAATTATGATGCCGAGAGCATAGGTGACATTGATTTTCCCTTGAGGTATAGACATCTAGTGCAACAATGGTTACCTAATAAGCTACCTTAGGTGGACACATATTTCTTCATCAATGGGAGGATGTATCGCATTGCTCCTTCGTCCTTACATGGATTGGGGCTATTTTCCATGGATGGCATAAAGGTCGTCTATGGAACTGTAACTGAATTGATAGAGTATGTCGGACCATTTTACATATACAATAACTGGTTGATCTTGGTCCAATATACTCAAAGCATGAGGAGATACAGAGTTGCCACAAATTATATACAACTAGCATAACACAATAAAAACAAAGGGGCGACTATGTGTATTTATGGGAGACCAAAAGCGTCCGGAAACATTGTTGGCTTTGTAAATGATACACGGCCAGTGACAACAACTAAGCAATTGAATTGTGAATTTGAGGGACGCAAAGAACATCATATATTTGTATGTGCAACAAAAACAATACTTCCAGGTGAAGAGTTGTTGATCGATTACAACTTAAATCGAATAGATGTGGCTTCCATGGTCCAGGGTAACCGTGGAAGGTCACATGCTATGCCTCGTCAGGTAAATTCTAAATATAGTAACTAAACATGACTACAATAACTAAATGTTTCGATTTTTTTTGTTAACATTTTATTTCCACCATTTACATTCGCTTTTTTCGTGCATATTATGAATATTTCCATGTGATAACATGATTATTACACCGTTATGCTTCTCTCAATTATTTTTTATGTTACAATTATTGACTCAACTTTTATTGATTGATTTATTTTTTCAGCGTTGCAGCAGTGGAAAGCCACATGCTGCTTCCACGGTCCAGGGTGACCGTGGAAGGTCACAATCTATGCCTCGTGAGGTAAATGTTAAATATAGTAAATAAATATGACATCAATAACAAAATGTTTCAATTTTTTCAGTTAACATTCGATTTTCACTGTTACCATTCGCTTTTGTCGTGCTTATTATGAATATTTCCATATGATAACATGCTTATTACATTGTGGCAAGGGTCTTCTCATCCCCATGGAGCATAACATGTATCTCCTCCTTCGGAGGTAAAAGTAAATATTATTGCAGTATCTCATTTTTGTTTATGTTACAATTATTGACTCAACGTCTAAATATAGTAACCAAATATGACTACAATAACTAGAAACTCCAACCCCAGAATATTTCCATGTGACAACATTCTTATTACACTGTGGCAGGGGTATTCCCATGGTCGTCATGCAACAGAACGTGTCCTCTACTTCCATGGTCCAGGGTGACCGTCGAAGGTCACACTCTGTGCCCCATCAGGTAAGTGTTAAATATATGTTGAGGCCTGGAAATTCGTAGGCAACAACAGCAAGGGATTCTCTCCAATTAACGTTCCCAACTAGCTCGTGACTTTTTGGTGTAGGGAATCCATTCGGTTTGCGGTCCGGCTACCGTAGGTCAAGTAACAAAAATAAAAGGTTTTACCTGTTGCGGCCTAGTCCACCATGTATATTTTTGTGTTTTAGTTTTAAGTATGACATGCAAGTGCCTATCTAAAATGCATATTGATTAAGAATGCAAGGAGTGGTCACAATGTGATGTGCAGGTTCTTACCTCTCGTCTTAGACACTCTTGCATCTAAATCACACACAGCAAGCAATTAAAACTAACTACCTAACCTATCCCTAGGGAGCAAGATTATCATTTATTAATGAGTAATGTATTTTGTACATGCATTATGAAAAATCACAGATAGCTGATACTTCTTTCAAAACACATGAACATTTAAAGATATTTGAACAACCAGATATCCAATTGCTTATGAACAACATTCATTACTCATAGTGGAAATTTTCATAGAATAAACCAGATATCATTCATACAAGAACATAGGTTCAAAGAGTTAGAACAATCTCACGGTTAATGGACAAAAAGTTGAAAACAAAATAGTTCTTCTTCAACAAATCTATAGCACAACATTTGAACATTCCACCAAGCTTTCTCCAACGGGAAAACTATAATTATCTATTGCAAAAGGAAATAGTTCTTCTTACAATATGTCTTCACCAATCTAACTTGGAAAAAGTCCCTCTCTTATCTAAATCTTCTATATTTATACAAAAAGAATAAAACTGTTGGGCTGCCCACAAATGACTCCTGGGCTTCCCCAACTTTTCACCTCCCACACTTTTCTTTCATTAAGTTCCTATAGAATTTACAATATATTACAATAAACATATAAAGGCTTATGAGGAGGGTCCCGCTTGACTATTCAAAAACTTCTTCCACGCTGAAGCCTCTGAGGCAATACTTTCAAACTCGGAAGGTTCTAGGAAACGAATATTTATTTCAAATTTAGCAGCCTGATTTCTTATTGCTTCCATTCTAGCCGAGCCAAGGTGAAGTTGGTATTCTAACAATTGCAAACTAACCGCGGCATGAGCTACTTCATTCCTCAGGATTTGCTCGTCTATGGCTTTGATGTGCTGTATCCTTTGTTCATCTTCTTGATATCTTCTTTGCAACATCTCCAAAAACAGGCTATGGTCTGGAAAGGTATCCATTCTTTGTTCAGCCTCAACCTAGCAACGATTATAAGTGATCAAAATTCTCCTAAAGAAATCTATACAAGCCCGCTTTGTCTTCTTGACAGCCTTCTTGAATTCTTCGGCTGTGTTTATGGCAAACTCCAGTAAATCATAGTCTTGCCTTAGGGCTTGTTGATCTTTTGATGGTAGATCTGCAGGGGTTTCTTCATTTGCTTCCAATCTCACCATCCTTCCTGTCAGGACTTCTAAGATGTCCTGCGATCTATCTAGAAAATATGAAGAGGTGTCCAAAATCTCTTCTAGCTGATTGTCTACCTGCAAGATCTTGCACCTTTCTTCCTCCATGGCTGCTTGTATCTGGTGCATCTTGCTCCTCTGTGCCAGAACATGCTCCTAGAAAGGCTGAAGATTTTCTTGTTGTTCCTTGGCCTCT
>LPNX011101987.1:58209-139281 GCA_001517045.1 Pseudotsuga menziesii | reverse complement strand
CTCAAGTGTGGCGCACTTTTGGAGAAGGAAATCTTTGGCTTGACAGAAGACAGAAGGCTGCTATTGTGTTAGGAGGTCATCTTACTGTTTTGGGATCACATATTGTGGTGATACTATCTTAGAGGAAGTTGACGGGTTTTCTCCATTTATGGTTTCCCCTCTTAAAATCTGTGTGTCTCCTGTCTCTTGTGATGTGCTTATGTGATTGCTGTGCTTGTTATTCTCTCAGTGAAAAGATCTTAACATAATGCTAGCTTAAATGTTGAAAATCTAACATCTTCTAGAGTTGTTATTAATGAGGCAACTTGTTCTCTCAACTCTGCAGTCTGCCCCTGAGATTGCCTTTCAGATTCCTCCAAGGTAGCCTTCTGTAGCTCCAATTCCCCTATCTTACCTAGCAGCTACTCCTTTTCCATTCTTAACTCTTGACATTCCTACTGCACTTTCTCCAGACTTCCTTAGGCATCCTCCATAGATCTCTTCTCTACTTGGAGGAACTGGAGCTCAGCTTTTGAAGACTTTATTTCATGTTGTATTTCTTCAAACTTTCTCTTCAATCTATTATTTTCCTCTCTCTCTCTCTTCTCAGGTTGTCTTTTAGCTGGGCAATAGACTTCTTTGACTGTTCAAGATCAGTCAATATCTGATCTACATTGTCCTCAGAAGCATGGATCAATGCAGCCCCAGCTCTAATGGTGAATCTGGGGTCTTTGTCTATCCCATATACTACAGTTTTATCATTTATCATTTTACCTAACTGCCCCCCAGTCTCGACCTTTCTCTCGGTCCTATTCACTATTATTTTCCTTTACTTATCATAAAAGATAGTGTTGAAATCCAATACCTCCTTCCCTTTCTTCTGTTCAAAAGGGATTAGCCTAAGGGTAGGGACCATAGCCTGTCCTATTGTACTGCCAGCAACTGCCTCAGGATCTTGAATATCAGGATTACCCAAGTCCTGAGCCTAACTGTCTACAGGATCAGAAGCGGATTGCTCTGTCACTGTCCCTGTCAGCTTTAGCCTTTCTACTTCCTGCCTCTTTAGTTCCTCATCCATATTTCTTTTCTTTTCCTCCTCTTCACTTTGAGCAGCTTCTTCTGCCTTTCTAGCTACTTCTTGTTCAGCTCTCCTGTTTTCTTCCTCCTCACCTTTGAGCCATCTTTCAGCTTCTTGTGCTAGCCTCCTAGCATTTTCATCCATTTTTATAGCTTCTTCCTCCTCTGCCTTTTCTTGCTCATCCTGTCCTTTCCCGCCTTTGGTGGTGATTTTCTTTTTAAGCCTTCTTCTTAAGGCCATTATATTTTGTGCACTGTGAAAAATGGATTCCTCTCTGTCCCAGTGGCTTGTATATTCAAAATGTACATTTTCTTCCCTGCAGTGCTCTACCACTTTATTCCGGGAATCATTCCTGTGGAAATCCATTTCCCCAAAATGGAATTTCCCCAATTCCTCCACAAACTCATCAGCTTTCTTCACCCTTGTGAACTTATAGCTTCCCAACCTAAATGGTAAAGGAGGGTAAGCCACTTTCTTATGTTCAAACAAAAATCTCCCTATGCCATCCAAAAAGACTTGCCTAACTGCCTCTTTGTGGACTACATAGTCAGTGGCATATTTTGGCAGTAGAGAGGGTGCTCTAGAGCATCCATACATTTTGAAGTACAATCCATCCTCCATTAAGTAGTAGTCCGCATATTCTTCAATCACCTGCAATGCTTCCTCCAACATGCAGTTGCACTCTTTCAAGAAAATCAATGTATATAACGGCATGATGAAGTGCTCACACACTTCTCTATAGTGACTGTGGTACTTGTGTGCCCACAGTGGCTTGTAAGCTGAGTAGACTGGTGTTCTCTCTCGGTCCCAAATACACCTCGGGTTTGGGAAGCGTTGAGTGTATAGTATGCAATCAATCAGTATAGAGCTCATACAGAACTCTGATCTCTTTTGGGACACCCCTCCTAATGCTGATGCAATGCAAGCTGAGAGGTTGTTGGACACAATGTTTTCCCAGTTGAACACTGTCCCCTATGTTGCAACATAGAAAATGATAGGCACCCACTCTAACTTGAAGCTTTTACCGTGGGCCCTCCCGAAAATCCTGTTCAGCATTAGGGAAAAGAACCTGTAAGGGGTTCTTAGAGTAGCAGTATCATATTCCCTAGTCGGCCTAGTTTTAAAGTTCTTGGTAGGCACCAGCATTCTCTTCAGTGTCTCGACTAGGTCCATCTTAATTGCCTTCAGCCAATCTTCAGTAAAGTATACTTGTGCTTTTGGTAAGTGGTAGGCCAGTGATACATACCCAGGGCTATAGGAATCATAACCTTGTTTATCAACATTTGCCAAAATCATGGTCATTACATCTGCCCTGGGCAGAATCCACCCAATCACCTCTGAGCATGGAAAAATCTCAGGTCTGGTAGCCACCCTCATCAATGCAGATCTCTCTATATTGGCATATATGGTTTCTTCTTCAAAACCTGTGTCAGGTACTTCTCGGCGTGTTATTAATCTGTAAACTTCCCCCCATTTATATTTGGGTTCTATACCAACTATGCATTTGGTATCCTCGTAGGTGTACTCAACTCTGGTGATAATCTCAACTTCGGGTTCCTCTTCTACTATAGGAGCCTTCTTCTTCTGCCATTTAGACATCTCGGATTCTGAAGAATTTCCCTGTAATACACAAAATCTTTTAGGTTCTGTTGGGTCATTCCCAGATAACATTCAAAAATGGAGACAAACTGTATAAGCATTTTACCTTGTCTATGCTAAACATGAGTGCAGCTATGAAAAAATAAACAAACAATGCTCAGAAACCAAATGTTCCTGCATAAAATTCATCTGCCCAAAAGGATAAAACCAAATCACAACCAACATTTGCAGAATCAACTTAGAATATCATGGCCTTTCTAAAACGACGAATATCCCTCTCCTCTCGCTGAGTAGAAAAATAGTCTCAAAACCCCCTCTCGGCGCTATGAACTAAATCGTTCCATAGGAAAGAATGGTGCCTAATCTCAAGTGAAGGATATTGTACTGTGATAGTGCACTTAACTCATTATACGCTCAAAGAAAACACAAGAGGAAACTGCTACTCGCATCAAAATCTGCATAGATTGCATCCTGAATCCCTAAATAAGGTTCAGGTTTGTATTCAAGTTTACAATCTCAACACTGCAAGCGTGAAGATAATTGGACTCCCAACTCAAAAATCTCGCATGATTTCGACAACAAGGCAAAATAAATTCAAACCGTAAAAAATCACTGGCATCAAAGTAATCTTTGCGCAAATATCAAGCAAAACGAATTAAAGGAGGGTCCCAAAAAATTTTGAATTTTGGGAAATAGTTGCAGCTGCAACAATATAATAAATAAATGTTGAGATTTTTTCTGTTAACATTCAATTTCCATTGTTACCATTCACTTTTTTCGTGCTTATTGTGAATAATTCCATATGATAACATGCCTATTACACTGTGGCAGGGGTCTGCTCATCACCATGGAGCAGAACATGTATCTTCTCCATCAGAGGTAAAAGTAAATATTATTGCAATATCTCATTTTTCTTGATGTTACAATTATTGACTTAACTAAATATAGTAACTAAATATGACTACAATAACTAGAAATTCCAACCCCAAAATATTTCCATGTGACAACATGCTTATTACACTGTGGGAGGGGTCTCATGCCCATGTTCGTCAAGGAACAGAACGTGTGTCCTCTACTTCCAAGGTAAAAATAAATATTATTGCAATATCTCATTTTTTATTATGTTACAATTAATTTCATAACATTTATGTATTGATTTATTGTGTCAGGGTGGCATCGGTGGAAAGGCACCTACTGCTTCCATGGTCCAGGGTGACCATGGAAGGTCACGCTTTGTGCCCGGTCAGGTAGGTGTTAAATATATTAACTAAATGTTTCAATTTTTTCTGTTATCATTCGATTTCCACTGTTGACATTCGCATATTTATGTGCTTATGGTGAATTATTGATTGATTTATCGTGTCAGGGTGGGGACCGTGGAAAGGCACCTGCTGCTTCCACAGTCCAGGGTGACCGTGGACAATCACCCACTAGAAGTAGATCAGTAGGGGGTGATCGTGGGAAGTCACCGGCCACAAAACCTCATCAGGTAAGTGTTAGTTCTTAATAGTAACTAAATTTCAATTACAATAACAATGTTTAAATGATGTTAAAAAAAAAATCTTAATTTTATTGTTTGATGAATTTAGTCTAGTGCACTTCATTTGGGTGATGAGGATCTTGAGGATGAAATTTACTATTCCATATACCCTATGGATACTATAAAGAAGGCCCTGAAAAAGGAAGACATAGAAATGATCTCCTTGGCTTGCATGAGGCCAATGACACAGGAGATAAGGGCAAGGATTGAAGAGATGAAAGAACAAATAAAATCTTGTGGGCTAAGTGGAATCTTCACATATTTTTTTAAGCTATGACATGATTTCATAACTGATACTATGTTTTCTATTTTTCCAACTGATCTGATAAAGTAAGGATTTTTTACAACCTGTGACTAGAGAAATTGTCGAGACAGGTATAGGTAGCAGTCATGCTCCAATGCAGCAACAACGCCGACAAAGAAATGTACCAATGAGTCTTTTTGAAACTCCTCCAGTTGGCCTCGAATCAATTGATGAGGGAACCAATTTTGATCAGCATGACATGCTGGAGCATGATGAGATGGAGCCTAGGACTCCACATGACTCCGGAGATGAACTTACTGTAGATGACAAGGAAACTTTTCCTGGGACGGCACGATTTAAAAGCACCGGATCACTAGATCTAACCTTTCTAGTGGATAACGCTTGTGTTCCGATCAAGATTCAAAATATTGCGGGTAATTATTAATTAATTTATTCATTTTAATCATGAAATTTAAATGGACATATGCTGAAATTATTATAAATTAATGGATTACACATTTCTGCAGGAAACATTGTTTTCTACAGGAATTTGAATGGAAAAGCATTGGAGTTGTTTGGCCCCACCATTCACACACAGTGGAATAGCCAAGTGTTGATGTATTTGTAACTTCGGAATGTATTCACTTCTGTATTATATGTATTGTACCCCGATGTTCCTATCGGGAAGTATTTGTAATGTAATTGAGTCATGTCATACCCCGATGTTCCTATCGAGAGAATCAATAATGTAAACAAGTCATGTAAATTCATAGAGGGTAACCCTCCTTATTGTTCAATGGTTAAAGTCCCCGCATTTTTGGGGCACTAGGGTTATTAGACTCTCCTAGAGAATTCAGCCCTGGTAAGTTATTGTCAAATCGAAAACTAGTATAAATAGAGAGTGAGCTTCTCTATTTATCACACAATCACTCACACTTAGTTTTAGCGCATGAGTGAGAGAGAAGGAGTTGGGATAAGAGAGAGAACAGATGTCAAAGATCATCTTACTGTCTTTGGGTTTTACTGCTGCTATTGGTGCTTATTCTATCTCTGAGGAAGTTGCAGGGTTTTCTCCTCTATGGTATCCCCTAGGAAAATATTTGTGTCTATTGTCTCTTGTGATTGATTGTTGTGCATGTTATTCTCTCAGATAAGATCCTAAGATAATACTGTCTAAATTGATAAAAATATAACATGGTATCAGAGCTAACCTGACAAGAAGACACTATGCAGCTGCGGAAGCTAGGGATTCTTACTTTTTGGGTCTCTCTCCACAATCCATCAGTAAAAGGAGGCTAGGCTGAACCTCCATTGAAGGGCGCATCTTTCTGTAGAAGCAGAATCTGATTCTGAGCATTTTTCAGTTTTTGACCTACCACTGCATCGGGAAATTAGGGATTTTCACTGAAGAGGAATTTTTGAGTGAGACCAGGCTGGGATTTCTCTCCTCCTCAAATTCAAAGTTTAGAGACAAAAATCAAATTTTTTGGTTGGGTAGAACTCCAGGAAATTCAAACCCTAATCTTCCCTAAAACCAAAAAACCAGCACTGCAGAAGGTCAGCTCCAGATCCAGTTTTCAGCTTCTCAAATTGGTAAGATCTAAATATTTTGTATCTCCATTTGAGGTTCGCAGTTAATATGTCTCATCACACCAAGCTTGATGAAAAGCTTGAGGGAGCTGATAACTTCTGAGCTTGGAAGTATAGGATCTCCCTGGTTCTGGAAGAAAATGAGTTGGACCGTTACATCAGTGAAGAGGTTCCAGTTCCAGAGGGAGATGAGGCCAAGGCCTTACACAAAAATAAATTGGTCATGGATAAGAGGATTATTGCTGATTCAATAAAGGATCACCTCATACGACAGGTTTCCTCCCTAAAGACACCTAAAGCAATGTTTGATGCCCTGACCAAAATGTTTGAAGGAAAGAACATAAATCGGAAGATGACTTTGAGGAACCAGTTGAAGAAAGTGAAGATCCAGAATGTGGAGACCATGCAGTCATAATTCACAAGGGTCTCCCAGATCAAAGAACAACTTGAAGCAGTAGATGAAGAAGTGCAGAATGCAGAGATTGTGATGACCACCTTGAATGGTCTCCCTGGATCATGGGACTCCTTCATTCAAGGGATTTGTGCTAGAAGAAAGCTAGTCACCTTCAATAGACTGTGGGAAGAATGCTCACAAGAAGAAGCTCGGATAGTATCCCGAGAAGAAAACATGGGAAGTGAATATCAAGCTTTCATAGTACACTCCAAAAAAATCAGAAGGGACTATCATCATTCCAAAGGTAATCATTTTAACTCTAGAAAATCTAACAAGGATATATCTAAATACAGATGCTTTACATGTGATGAAAGAGGACACTTTGCAAGAGTTTGTCCCAAGAATAAGAATAGCTCTTACAAGAATAAAGGAAACAAGAGAAGACATCATGCTCATGCTGCAGAAGATGATGAACCTTCCACAAAGAGAATCAAACAAGAAAGTGATGAATAATATGTTTTGATTTCCGCTCTCACAGGAACTAACACACATGGAAGCAATGATTGGATTATAGACAATGGGGCTTCCAAACATATAAAGGGATTCAAAGAATCCTTTGTGAAACTGTATGAACATGAGTCACCTCAGAAGGTGAAACTTGGGTATGACTACCAGTATCCAATAAAAGGTAGTGATGAATCCTCCTATAAGTTAGACTCTGGAAAGTCTATGAAGATGAAGGATTTCTTGTTTGTACCAGGACTAAAGAAGAATCTCCTCTCCATATATGCATTGGATGCAAAATTCATAAGGGTTGCATTTGTAGATGGCCAAGTTCTTATGTGGCCAAAGGGAAAGACTATAGATGATGCAGTTGTGATTAGAGAGCAAGAGGGAGAATTATACAAACTAAAGGGCTAGCCAGAACAAGCTTTGGTCCATGACTCAGTCGATACAAATGAACTTTGGTATAGAAGGCTTGCACATGTGCACTACAGAGCACTACCACTTGCAAGCAAATTTGTTGAAGGTATTCCAGAAATACAAACAAAGCATGAAGGTGTTTGCAAAGGATGTGCAAAAGGAAAGAACACAAAGAAGACATTTCCAGGTAGCGAGAGCAAGGCAAAAGGAATCTTGGAAATCATCCACTCCGATGTATGCGGTCCGATGTCATCCAGTTCATTGAGTGGGTATGTATACTATGTTTCTTTCATTGATGACTTTTCTAGGAAGACATGGATATACTTCTTGAAGAACAAAGATGAATTATTTAGCAAGTTCAAGGAATTCAAATCCTTGATTGAGAACCACACAGAAAAGAAGATCAAAACCTTTCGATCAGAAAATGGCGGAGAATTCACATCAAATGAATTCAAAGAGTTATGCAGAGATTTAGGGATTAAGAGGGAGTTAACTAATCCACATAATCCACAGTAGAATGGGGTTGTAGAAAGGAAGAATAGAACGATCATGGAAGCTGCAAGAGCAATGCTTCATGATCAAGATCTTCCCATGCATCTATGGGAAGAAGATGCCAGAACAGCACTGTATGTACAGAACTGTACTCCACACAGAGTTCTTGAGAATAAGACACCTGAAGAAGTATTTTCTGGCAAGAAACCAAAGGTCACCCATCTTAGAATATTCAGTTGTCCTGTGTACATACACCTTCCAAAAGAAAAGAGGACAAATTTATATCCTTCTGGAAAGAAGGGTATATTTATGGGATATAGTGAAAGCTCGGAAGCTTACAGAATATACTTCCCAGGATTCAAGAAGATTGACATAAGAAGAGACGTAACATTTGATGAAGATTTAGCTTACAACAAATCCAAAAAGAGACCAATTGAAGACTCTGAAGAAACAGAAGTACCCAGAATTCAAGATACAACTATGAACAATGCAAATCAAGATGAATATCAAGAAATAGAAGAACCCCAGGAACCTATAGATCCACCACAAGAGAAGAATCCTCACGAGAGGAAACATGCATGAGTACGAGAGGCTATCCAAGGTGCAGAAATATATGGGGCTCAAAAAGAAATGCACAGAGAGAGGAAAATAACCAGGTCCTGCTCCGGTTATGTAGCACTATTATGTGACATCATTGATAAAGAACCTTCCAACTATGAAGAAGAAGCAGAGAAGAAAGAATGGAAGGATGCTATGATCGAGGAGTACCCGTCGATCATGAATAATGATGTCTGGAATGTTGTCCCTAGACCAGAGGGGAAGTCTATTGTGACTTCAAAATGGATCTACAATATCAAGCATGCTGCAGATGGTAGCATAGAGAAACATAAAGAAATATTCATGGCTCATGGCTTCTCCCAGAAAGAAGGAATAGATTATGAAGAAAAAATTTCACCTGTAGCCAGATACACTTCCATCAAATCAGTACTTGCTCTGGCTGCAGTAATGAAATGGAAGATACACCAGATGGATGTCAAGACTGCTTTCTTGAATGGTGTAGTGGAAGAGGAAGTGTATGTGGAGCATCCACTCAGTTTTGAGACACATGACAGGGAGACTCATGTGTGTAAATTGAAGAAATCCCTGTACTGTTTGAAGCAGGCACCGAGGACATGGTACGACAGAATTGACAGCTTCCTATCTAATTTGGGATTTACTAAGAGTAAAGCAGATTCCAACCTTTACTACAAGGTTGAAGAAGGGAACCTAGTGATACTCCAACTATCTGTAAATGATCTGTTTGTAATAGGTGTGGATGGGTTGATTGCTGATACAAAGAGGAAGCTTGCTGTCGAGTTCAAGATGAAGGAATTGGGCATGATGCACTACTTTATAGGCATTGAGGTGTGGCAGAGTACAGATGGAATATCCCTGAGACAAGGGAAGTATGCAGTAGAGATCCTGAAGAGGTTCGAGATGATGGACTGCAAGGCCTTGAACACACCTATGGCATCGAACCTAAAGCTATTGAGTGATGCTTCATCATAGACGGGTGATGCTACAATGTATCGTCAGATGATTGGGTCCTTGATGTACCTAAAAAATACGAGACCATATATTTGCTTTGCTGTGAACACATTAAGCCGGTTCCTAACGGATCCGATACATGTTCACCTGATTGTTGCAAAGCATATTCTGAGTTACCTAAAAGGTACAGTTGATTATGGGCTCAAGTATGAGGCGGATCAGAAGATTAACCTGGAAGGTTATGTTGATTCAGATTGGGCATGCAGTGCCATCGATAGGAAGAGAACTTCAGGGTGTTGCTTCAGTATGGGATCAGGTGTGATCTCTTGATTTAGTAGGAAGCAGTATTGTGTGGCACTGAGTACAGCCGAAGCAGAGTATGTCGCAGCTTGTTCGGCTAGTTGTGAGGTAGTGTGGCTGAGGAATCTACTATCTGACTTATTTGATCTCCAGTTGGATGCTACTTATATATATTGTGACAACCAGAGTTGTTTAAACCCGGTGTTCCATGACAATTCCATATCAAGATCAAATATCACTATATCAAGGATATGGTGCAGAGAGGAGCAGTGAAGCTCCAGCATGTTCTGACGGATGAACAGATAGCTTATGTGTTGACCAAGCCATTGGCCAGAGTGAAGTTTGATTACTTCAAGAAGAAGCTTGGTGTTCTCCAGATCGAGGTTCCCTCCAAGAGGAGGTGATGAGTCTGAGAGCCTTTCTAACATGGTAGGATTGGTTCCTTCTATGGTCAGATATAAGTGCAGGAGCCATTCTGACATGGTGGCAGGCTGGGCCTCCCATGGTCAGATATAAGTGCAAATCCATTATGACATGGTGGCAGGCGAGTCCTCCCATGGTCACATGTAAGTGCAGATCCATTCTGAAATGGTGGCAGGTTGGGCCTCCCATGGTCAGATGTAAGTGCATATCCATTCTAACATGGTGGTAGGCGGGTCCTCCCATGGTCATATGTAAGTGTATAGCCTTTCTGACTGGGTCAGATGTAAGTGCAGATCCTTTCTGACTGGGTCAGATATAAGTTTTGAGCCTTTCCGACATGGTGGCAGGTTGGGCCTCCCATGGTTGGATATAAGTGTTGATCCTTTCTGACATGGTGCCAGGTTGTGCCTCCCATGGTCAAATGTGCATGCTGGGCCTTTCTGACTGGGTCAAATGTAAGTGCTAGACAATCCTTTTTGACATGGTGGCAGGTTGGGCCTCCCATGGTCAGATGTGAATGTTGGGCCTTTCTGGCAGATGTGAGTGTTGGGCATGCCTTTCTGACATGATCGTGGATGTGTTCCCCCCATGGTCAGATGTAAGTGTTGGGCGGGCCTTTCTGACTAGGGTCAGATATAAGCGCTGAAGAAGACCTACCTGGAGGCTATGCCTACAACCAGCATGAAAAAGGGTTGGCTCTGTAGGAATTCCTATGACGAGTATAATTGACAGAGAGTACCAGTTGATCGAGATAACGGAAGCAATGATGATGATGATCTAGTAATGATCTCGCTTTGATGATGATTCAGTGATGATCCATCGTTTATGATGATCGAGACTTGATCCAAAGAATAATACTTGTGCTGATGAATTGTGCCAAGAGAATACCTTTCTAGTTAAGAGGGAGTGTTGATGTATTTGTAACTTTGAAATGTATTCACTTGTATATTTTATGTATTGTACCCCGATGTTCCTATCAGGAAGTATCTGTAATGTAATTGAGTCATGTCATACCCCGATGTTCCTATCGGGAGAATCAATAATGTAAAAAAGTCATGTAAATTCATAGAGGGTAACACTCCTTATTGTTCAATGGTTAAATTCCCCGTAGTTTTGGGGCACTAGGATTATTAGACTCTCCTAGAGAAGTCAACCCTGGTAAGTTATTGTCAAGTCGGAAACTAGTATAAATAGAGAGTGAGCCTCTCTATTTATCACACAGTCACTCACACTCAGTTGTAGCGCATGAGTGAGAGAGAAGGAGTTGGGATAAGAGAGAGAAAAGATGTTGGAGATCATCTTATGGTCTTTGGGTTTTACTACTGCTATTGGTGTTTATTCTATCTCTGAGGAAGTTGCGGGGTTTTCTCCTTTATGGTTTCCTCGAGGAAAATCTTTGTGTCTATTGTCTCTTGTGATTGATTGTTGTGCATGTTATTCTCTCAGATAAGATCCTAAGATAATGCTATCTAAATTGATAAAAATCTAACACCAAGATAGCGCAAAGAGAGATGTATTGATAGACCACATGGTAAACTCGTTCGGCAATACATTCAACAAGAAAGTGGTTGCAAAGTTAGCCGACGAGAATTTAAAATATATCAAGGCCCAATATAGGGATAAATTGCAAATGACCTCAAGCATGAGCACCCTCCCAAGGTTTCAGAGAAAGAGTGGAAGGCACTCATAGAGGATGCAAAGCAGAACTTGCTAAAAAGACAAGGAAAACAACCACGGCCTAGAAAAGCAATGTACAACACATATCATCTTTTTAGTGAAATATGCTCATTTATTTTTTTTCTTTTTTGTTTTAAGCAAGAATTATGATATCTAACATTTTTCAAAATTTTCATATACAGGCTACCATACACCTCCAAAGAAACCAAGGCTAGAGTGGAAAAGCACGAGCAACATAGACTAGGCCAAGGTGGCTATAGAAAACTAAGAGCTCGAATCGTAAGAATTAAATGATTAACAGTGGGAAATCTTATTTCAAAGTAATTAACAATTATCTATTTTTGATATAGGGAATTTTTAATGTGTTATGCATTGCAAGGAAATACGTTCCATGATGCTACTGCCGAGGAAGACCTAAAGCTTGGTTTCAAGTATGGTTTTAAAAGTGTCATTGAATATCGAAAAATCTTGGGGCAGACTCCAATCTCCCCAATGACGGAGATGCAGGTAAATAAAATGAATAAGGACCATCATTGCAGTATACTATTAAAGTCTATTCAATTTTTTATTATTTCACCCATGACTAAATATTTATGTTTTCTTTTAAGCAACAGTGCAACCGCAGCACTGAATCCATTGGTACTCATCACGTACCAGCTGATGTTGGGGTGTGCATGTCCCATGATAATGGGGAGCAGAGTGGCCATTCTGGTATGTGTGCTTTGGAAATAGAAATATCTATTGTGATTATAGATATTTATTTCCTAACGTATACTTTTAAATTTTCTTCTTTCGATCGAAGACCGTGAAGCTCAGGAGGGTGAACCGCAAGAGGAATTAGCAAGTAGAGAAATAATTAACACACCAACTGTCACATCTACACAGACAGGTAAAGAGCAATATTGTAATTTTAATCAAAATGATGAACTATTAATTTCAATAATATTTCAACATATCAATATGCCCATTTTCATTCTTGTAGTTCACGCCCCTTTAGAACTACCTCCATGCCCTAGTCAACGACGTACAGGAAGTATGATACATGAGGGCATGGAAACACAAACACTAGTAGGACATGGATTTGTAGATAATCCACCAAATGATTATGATAATATCCCAATTATCGTTAGTTATTTCAATGCAAAAGAACAGAAATCAAAGAAAAAGTAGATGTATAAATTCATGACTTGTATTTGGATGTATATCGATGTTGTTAGTCTAAAACAATGTTTATATGAATTACCTCATTATTCTTCAATGTTTTTATGTTTGTATGTTTTGATGACTAGCTTAGTTATGCATGAATGTTTAAATGTTTTCTATGTAAACAACATTATTTATTGGGTATGGGGAATTGAGAGCAATGCGAGGTAGGGGAGGGGCCATATGAGCTTCCACCTTCATGTGGTTGGCCATGTTCAGTAGGGAACATAAAACTATTCTCGAAACAGAGAGGATCTCAATAAGGTATAAATACTCTTTTATTACTATGTATTAAAGATGGTTGTAAATTTTTAAATGCATGTCTATTTCTTAAAAAAATGTTAATAAATTTAACATTTCACGGTTCATCGATTTCTACAGGACTTTGTAGTAAGATTTAAATGACTGTTTATTTGCTTATATATTATTTACTCATATAAAAATTATGTCTTTGATGATTTATGCAGGTCTTGGTGATGGAAATGCATCTCGTGGACAACTTATAAAGTTGTATGGGTGAATGGATCTAGCGAAAGGACAATGATAAGGTAAGGGTTTTGACGTGTTCTTTATCCTTAATGTGTTTGTCTTTATCCTTAAATTCTATCTCATTCTATTAAGATACAAGAGATACAACCAAGAGTAAATAACTACTTTTAGACTATCATCCAAACTAAAAGGCAACCTTCTACATAAAACACAAATGCTTCTTAGCAACGCAGAAAAATAGAAGAAAAATCAAGTAGAATAAATTAGGCTTTTTTTGGCACTTCTTCCTAGAATTTTGGCATGATGAAACCCTAGGTTAAGAAATTTTAATCTTTCAAACCCTAATTGTTCACCTATCTTTCAAAACTAAATTTTCTCATTTGTATACTTGTAAATATTATTCTTAGGTTATTTTTGTTTCTCTTAGGTTTTAGACTTAATTTTTATGTGTTTTTGTAACTTTTATTTTATCAAAAAAGAAAGCCCTAAAAAAAGAATTTCTGTGTAAAACCCTAAAAACGCATACCTGTTGCTCCCACAATCCGAGCCCTCTCCTTTATCAAACACAGGTCTGCAATATGTATTGAAGAACTCGTATGCCCTAGATGCCTTCTCTGCACACTCAAAACAGAAAACAAATTAGTATTTCAAACTATTTAG
Source organism: Pseudotsuga menziesii (assembly GCA_001517045.1). Lineage (NCBI taxonomy): Eukaryota > Viridiplantae > Streptophyta > Pinopsida > Pinales > Pinaceae > Pseudotsuga > Pseudotsuga menziesii. The sequence continues at coordinate 125,162 of LPNX011101987.1, read as the reverse complement.
ATGGTGGTGTATTTTGTATAAATATATCTTATTGATTTGATTAGTTTTCTTCCCTATTCACATTAGTTTTTTGGGTAAATGTAAGTTTGATTTTTTACTGAGATCTGGAACCTTACATATCTAAATGCACAGTGATATAATTCTGACATTATTTTACTGAGTACTGTTTTGGATTTTCTTAGTACTAATTTTTGCTCTTGAGAGTTGGGTGATGGTAAGGGACTTGATGATTTTATATTTCAAAGCTTACATACAGGATCAAGTGAATGATAATAACATTATGGTTAGCTTGGCACTAAATTTTCATTAAGTTAGTATTTTATATCTATTCTATCACATACACAGATCTGGAAATCATATGCTAAATGGCACTTCAAATGATTGACACAGGTTATTGGTTGCATTATTTTACACGTTCTGATTACTGTGATGATAAACTTTCAGTTGTTGCATGGCACATATGTGGACCATAAATCCATATGTCTAGATCCTCAAATTTAGCAGATAAAGTGATGTTATTACATAAGAAGTGTCTCCAAGGAAATTATGATATGGTTTCTAAACTACAACTTGCATGCTCAACTGTGCAACCTACTTCTCAGTGCCAAAAGGTAATTTATGATGAGTTTTTTGCTACATGGGATCAATCCTAGTAATAGAATAGAAATAAGTTGTCAATTCTTTGTTGACTAACATGTCTCTTTCCCATCATGTGCTTAGGGGATTGTTTTATCTTATGGGCATATTTGATACTAACTTGACCAATTTTGGCCATGCTTGAGTTGGTTTCATAACAAGGATAAACTTTTCATATTCACCTCTTCCAATAATGAGCAACATCAAAACAACTTACCACCAGTTGGCACTACAAAGATCCTACACAGATTTTCCAGGTGAACAACTACTCTTTTTCCCTAGGGTTTGAGTTATTGTTTTATTATTTATTTATTTTTCAATAAAGACGAATTCAATGCATCGTATGTTTTTTGTAGTATGATGAATTATCACTAGTACCTCTTCACACGTAGTAGAGCAAGTGATGATATTTTACGAGGAGTGTCTCCAAGGCAATTTTGATATGGTTTCTAAACTACAAATTGCATGCTCAACTATGCAGCCTGCTTCTGATCAATGCCAAAAGGTGATCTATGATGATTTTTTTGTAGGCATGGTAAAAGAATAGAAATAAGTTGTCAATTTTTTGTTGATTAGCATGTCTCTTTCCTATCATGTGCTCAAGGGACTTTTTTTTATTTCGGGCATATTTGGTACTAACTTTGGCTGATTTTGGCCATGCTTGAGGTGGTTGCATAAGGATCATTTTTTCATTTTCATCTCTTTCAAAAATTGCGGGCTTGACCTTCTCTGGCTTCATTTACACATGCAGGATTCCTCGGCCTTCAAAGCTCGAAATCCCTTCATCTTCAGAACATGGGATTCCTTTAATTATGACTTGTGGGCTTCTTTAAGCTTCTGCAGGTATCTACAGGCCTCTGTGGGCTTCTTCCAACCTCTGTGGGAATCCTTCCAAGCCCTTGTGGGCTCTTTAAGCCCCAATGGGATTAACTTGATTTCGGATCACAATAATTTGATCCGAGCCGAGTGGTTCCTACATATTTTATCGATGGTATTTTTATAGATGTACCCCCTACCTTATCATAGAAATCAGCTCTCAGTGGTGCCTAGAATATAATTTAATTAATTTTTATACGATCTCTGTGGTGTTTACAACATATTTTATCGATGGTATTTTTATAGACGTGCCCTCCTACCTTGTCATAGAATCCGCTCTAAGAAGTGCCACTTCAACCTCTAATTATGTATTTTAGCCAATTATTATGAATTTATGCATCCTAATCGAAAAACGGTTTTTGAGGCAATAATTAGGGTGCTTAGGAGCACTTTGGGTACTTTTGGGCACTTTTTAAATCATTATGTCTTATTTTTTAGAGTCAGTTAACACTTTCTAACCTCCCCCCTGAACTTCCCATTTATTTATTTTTCCTTTTACTTCAATATGTTTTTTCCCATATCTTACTTTCCCGATATATTTATTTTCTATAAATCACCTTTCATGTGTTATATTTTATCCATTTCTTTGTGTTTAAAATATAGTATGTATTTGTTCACAAGCATGTATTGAATATCCAAAACCGTGGAACGGAAGGTGCCTTCCACGGTTTTTCAAAAATAAATTGAAACCTCAAGGTTTCGTCTCAATATCGACCAACTTTCATCCGGGGTACTACAAAACCGTTGAAACCCGGGGTAGCTTTCTAGGAATACCATCGCTATAGAGACGTAGTTTCATGGAACAATTACCGTTCAGCTTGTATATTTCATCAAAAGAGTTTGGTTTTCCATGGTTTTGCGTGAAAGAAATTTCTGTTCAAATTCCAAAATTTGTCGATAGAGTGACCAACTTTCGTCGAATATGTTCCACGCTTTTACGTGGAAACTAGATTTTGTCTAGCAATTTTGGCCATATTTTTGTCGTTCTAAGGATGACAAATTGGTCGATAGAGCGACGAACGCATGGAAGAAATTTCTGTTCAAATTCCAGAATTCGTTGATCGAGAGACAAACTTTCGTTGAACATGATCCACGATTTTGCGTGGAAACAAAAAAAAAAACTGGTAGTTTTGGCCATATTTTTGTCATTATAGGGACGACTACTGTGTCAATAGAGTGACGAATGCGTGGAAGAATTTTATGTTCAAATTCCAGAATTTGTCGATAGAGAGACACATGATCATCGAACATGTTCCACGATTTGTCGTGGAAACTAGATTTTGTGTAGTAGTTTTTGGCCATATTTTCGTCGTTATAGGGATGAAACTGTGTCGATAGAGCAACGAAACATAGAAAATGAATGCTAAAAAAACAATTTCAAGGCCACCGTATAGAAGACACGTGGCGGCCAGTTTTCATCTCTATATCGACGGATTAGAAAGTTCGTCGATATATCCACGCAATAAGTGCCACGAAATGTTGCAACCGTTATTGTCGCAGGTGAGACGACAAAATGAGGGAATAGCAACGAAAAATCGTCGCAATTTTGCTCCTGTGTATTAGTGTTATAATTCCATTCAAGGTAGTCATTACAATCTCTCCTTCTTCAACATTTTATTCAATGGCCTCTATCAACATTTTATTCAACGAAAAACCCTTGTGAACTAAGACTGAATAGTTTTTGAATGTTGGATCTTCACATTCTTGAGTTAATTCCTCAAGGTCATCTTTTGATTGATGTTATTTCCTTCAAATAGCTTGGTCAAAGCATTGAATATCTTCTTAGGAGTCTCCAATGATGATACCTAGGATGAGGTTATCCTTGATGGAATCTACAATAATTGTTTTATCTCTTATCATGTTCTTATTGTGGTTTTCCTTTGACTCTTTTCGCTTTGGTTCTGAAACCTCCTCATTGACATATATGTCTAGGTCATTCTCTTCTAGGATAAGAGAGATTGTTTACTTCCATGCTCGTAAGTTATCTGCTCCTTCAAGCTTATCCTCAACCTTGGTGTGACTCATCATCTTCATATGAGAACCTCAAATGGAAATAGTAATGAAATGGATCTTACCAATTTGAGATGCCCAAGTTGATCCTGGATCTGGCTGACCTAGGGTTCCATAGATAAACACTAATTTTCCAATATTGGAATCTTGAAATTGTGTCAAGATAGAAAGATGTGCCTCCTTGAGGTGAGTTGTTTAGTGAGGTCCTTTATCAAATTCTATGGAGGGAAACTCCAAAACCTTGATCCCTAGTTTCCTCCGGCAGCAATGATTGGGTCAAAACTGAAACTTCTCCAAACTAGAATCTCTCTCCGCCAAAATATGCACCTCCTTGAGGTGAGTTAGCCTAACCCTCTTTTCTGGAAATCTTGTGGAGAAAATTGCTAGAACTTGGAAGCCCTAGTTTTCGCATTTGCATGGTGCCTTCTTTCAAAGTGGCTCTAATACCATGTTAGAGTTTGCACTTTAATTCAATTAGATTAGATCTTTAAATTGAAATATATACAAGCACAACAATACACAATAACACAAATATTTTTCTTAGGGAAACCATAAAGGAGAAAACCCTGTGACTTCTTCAGAATAGTTTCATCACTTAGTACAATGTCAAATCAGGATAGAATACCTAGAGATAAGATATCTCTGACATCTTCTTCTTCTTCTTCTTCTTCTTCTTCTCACACTGGTGCACTCCTATTTCTCTCTCTTAAGAGAACTTTCTTTTGCGAGTGTGTCCAAATGAGGAATCGTGCCTCCATATTTATACTTTACAAGTGAGTGACCTAAATACCTAACCAGGCCAACTTCCTAACCTAAAGGGTAGACCTCCCTCTTGGGAAACTCAAAATACATTTTACAATATTTCTTTTGGGGACTATTTCCCCGACTTACAATGGAGGTTTAACCTCAATATTCTATAATGACCAAATACAATAATGAAATCCCTGAATGGAGGAAAAACGTCTCTGACAAAGGTACAATAAAATACAATAATAATATACAATACAATATCTTACGAAGTTACATTTTCAACAACAAGAGAGTGTGAGAGAGTGAAGAGGAAGTGTATCGTGTTTGATGTAGGTTGTATCCCTTCATTTTGTTCGACAATATAAATAATAAAAGAAATGGAAATTTCTATGTGGACGTAACCCATCTTGGGTGAACCGTGTTATATTGGTGTCTCTCTTGTAATGTGTTACTGTGTTTTATATTTTCATCTTGTTTATTGTTATTTCTCTATGATCCTATTTTTCTAACAAAAACGTGATGAGGAAGGATTCCATTTGGCTCCATCTTAAAGTAGTATTGGATACCATAGAGCATCGCCTAGGAATGTGTTTAAAGAAGCTTTGTTCTAGTGGAAACATATGAAACCAGAGGATACTACATGGGAACTAGCAAGGATTCTTCTACAATTTCCTCACCTTCATCCTTGAGGACAATGCTACTCTTGAAAGGAGAAGCCATGTTAGGGCCCTACCATAACCCCCCTTACTTTAGGCTACATATGAGTTAGTCAAGTAATGCATGTGTCCATTTCCTTTAAATAAGGTTGAGTATATACTAGTGGACAATTAGCTAGTGTAAAAAGGGTCTCTATGTTAATTAAGGCCCACTAGGTAGTTGGTACTCATTAATTATGGAACTACAAGTAAATATGGTTTTGGCTATTGGAATCCTATTTAAAGAGCTAAGGGATATCTCTTTTTTTGTTGAGTATTGTTTCATTTGCAGTTTGGATCAATGGAAAGGTATCCCAACCTTAAGAGTCAAGTGAACATTGCTTTCTATTGGATTATCATAGTATAAGGGTTTATTCTACAATATTACATTTTAATTGTCTTTGTGTTTGGTTATTCTACACTATAATTTTTGGTTTCTTGTTCATAAATCTATGTATATCCAGTTGTGTTTAGATTTTAGTGGTTAAAGAACACTACATGATCCCCAATATGAGACACTTGTATGAATATACCCTTTACGCAATAATTCTTGTGATTGCATTTTCAACTCTTATAATTCTAGAGGACTCATTTGATAGGGAGTTTTAGAGACAAGTGTAGCTATAGGAATAAGTTCAAGAAATCCATGTCTCTTTTTTAAGAAATTTTTGGTGTTTCATCTATAAATTCTTCTTTAAATACTTGTAAAACTTAAAATCATCTTGCTTGGGACCTTTGTCCTGTTGAAATTTCTAGAAAGAGGGCAATTAATGCAAAACATAAATTTCACTTCTTAACTAGGGGTTTCATAGATATAAACATTGTGAATTTTAATCCTTAGGGATTCTTTGGAACATAATAAAAAATAGTAGAAAAAATGTATAATATTCCAATCCTTAACAACCCCAATCTCCTAGTTAATCCAATGCAAAAGATACCAAAGTGTTTTGATACATTTAAACCCTCTAGGGAAACCTTATCATGAATAAACTAGGTTTGAAAAGTCTTATTTACAACAATAAAAGGACCCTTATATTCTTCAATTAAAATTTTAATCACTTAACATAATTACCATTTACTTATGTTTGACCAACAAGACATATATGTATAGAAATTACAAACCATGAAGAACATAGATGGCTGGAAATTAAGTCTACAATTTACACAAGTATTGGATAGATGAAAACTTTATTACTATGTATAAAATAAATTTTTTGTACATACCATAGCCTTTTTAGAAGGCTAGTACAATCCACTTTCTCTCCAAAACTCTATCTAGGGAAAACAATTAAATACCCTGGCTCAAAGGGGACCCAACAATGAATCACTCAAGCTAGTCCTAAAATGCAAGATGTCTTTTGCTTCACCAAATACATTCTAGGGTTTCATCTCAAAACCCTAATACCCAAATCTGTAAGGATGAAACTCTAATCCTGCACTTCAATATGCTCCAAGAAGATAAAGAAACCTTAGTGACTCTTCGAGATAGAGACCAAGTACAAATGAATATATAACAGAGAGGGGATGATTAGTGCACTCCTACTAGTCGCATATCTACACAAGTGAATAAGAACAATGAGTACAACATGAGTTAATATGTGGAATATCATCTCCAACATCTTCTTCGCAAGAGTAAACCTAGTCACAAAAGCATTCTTCAACAAATACATCCTCCTCCCATTGTTTGCTCATGAACCCTATCAAATCACTCCAAGAATACAAGTACAAAGAGAAGAGTATGATAATGATGATAATGAAGGGCCTCTCTTCTTCCTATATATATAGGAGGGGTAAAAGAGGCCAACAGTACATGTCAGATAATTCCCTTACAAGAAACCTACAATAATTACATTGAGGCTAACATAAGTGAAACACTCCACTCCAAGGGTACACATTTAAAGCTCCAAGGTGATGGTGTCCATGATAATGGCTCTAAGATTATGTATCTACACAAGATACTTCCACACTTATTCACCAAAATACCGCACAAAATCTAATGATCCTCCTAAGTTGTGTAATCCATTGTGTTCACTTCCCTTAAAGGAACATTGTCATAACCCAAGGTGTCCTCAAGATAACTACAAGGCTCCATCTAAGAATACAATCTACCCCATGTTTTCTAGGGCTTGATTCCCTCATCCATTATGCATGACACTCCTCCTACTAAGTAGGTTATTCTCGAAGAAAGTGAACCTCTCCATGTGGTTATCATGAAGGACATCCCCCAGTCTATCAAGAGAACTCCAACACCCTACGGAAGAATACCAAGCAAGCACTCAACTAAGGTCAAGAACCCATTGAAATAGTTGTCTCTCATGTGAAAATCCATCATGAACCATATCCAACGTATCATTCCAACATATACCGTCTCAAGGCTGATCATATACCATGTACCCCAAATATCATGAAACACCATCAAACATGGTTTAAGCATTTTGGATCAACCCAGACGATAACATGTCAAGAAGGACATCCACCAAATATCATCTTAGTATATTGAATTGAACGAGTAGGGTCATGCTTTTGTGTTGTACATTGAGTAAATTTTATATAAACATGTGGTGTTGATATGCCACAATAACTTATGGTTTAGTATTTGCAAAATTGAGCTCACAAATATAAGGTTTTTTCATACTTTTTAAGATGTTAGATAAAAAGCCTACCTTTTGATCAATAGCTCCTTTCAATGTATCATATTTAAGAGAGGGTATCTTTAAATATTATAAATCTTACATAGAAGATATATTCAAATATTACAAAGCTTACATAATAGAGTGATTTTTTGGTATAATTAAACTATGTAAAGGTTAGTATATAAAGATGTTTGTGCCCAATTTCATAATTAATGGAAAGTTAGTTTCTATGGTCATTCACTTTGAAACATCGGCATGAATCAATGATGACATAAAGGGAAAATGGCTTTGTGTACCTCAAAAGTATGCAATGTGGGTATGGGTTGGATGCGGAATTAAATTCTGCATCCAACAAGTCCCCAAACTCAAAATTTGGGTGAACCGATATGGAGATATGCCAAAAATATGATAAGAAAAAAGTAGTTTTTCTTTCTTCCCTCCAGAATTTAGAAATTTTATTTTATTATTATAACTCATATTTTATTATTTCCATTATGAGGCCCATTTTAGACCTCAAAACTCCACTAATGCACCATCGTCTCTTCTATGAACTAATCAAGCTTGTTCTTCGTCAAACTGTAAATGTTTCCATATGTGCGTCAATTCCTCTCACAGTTAGATGATGTAACTTGAGAGATGATCCTCAAGGATAGATTCTATAGAATAGGGCATGTTTCCCCATGAGTTTCCCACCAATTATAGGGATTCTTAACTCCCATGTCTCCAACCATATAATAGCCTTCAAATCTCCTAGTAGCAGTGAAAAACTCTACAAATCCCTCCTCCACCTCATCAAGTAAGTCTCTATCCTGAAATAGCCGCCTAAATACTATCTTCCTCTGCTATGAAATATCTCCATCCATGTGAGGAGGGACTCTATGTGAGTTCCTACCATTGATCCATTCCTGACTATAGAACTTGGGGTTCAAGGAGTGGGCCAAGCAATGAAAAGGTGTGCAATTATTATCCCACATGGAGATAAGAATGTCCTGAATGGTGGACCATAAGTTCTTTGCCGATGTCTTGTACTCGGTACACTCATTCTCCATAAAATTGGTCCTCATGGAATCCCACCCCTCATAAACATCCTCTAGGATGGGTTGGTTTGTGTCTACAAACCGCAACAAAGAAATGAGTGGCTCCATGATCTTAATGACTAGATCCACCCTCTCCCACCAAATATCATCTAATGCAATGGGCTTCACATTTTTTTATTCACTTTGATTCATCTTTCTCTAGAAATACCAATACTTTGAAATCACCATGGACCCAAGAGCAGTTTTGACCTCCCTCAACCTCTTGAGCATGATGAATGAGGAAGCAAACTGGGTATCTGCAATCTTCAGCATTGAAATATGTGTGTACTCTTTGTATATGGTGAGGGAATTTGCATGGTTTTGTACAAAGGTACGGATATGGCATGCATCCTCAATAATGTTTCCAATCCATGTCACATCTAAAGCAATGGATTTGAGTATTAAGTTCAAGGAATGGACAATGCAAGGTGTCCAAAAAAATATAAGAGAAATAAAAGCAAGTATAAATGACTCTACAACACTAACAACATTACAACTCAAATCATTAAAATGACCTTTCCCCTAGATTAATCTTTTGATAAATTCAAACAATGAGAAAATTAGCAATGAAAGGTGTCCAAAATCAAGATACCTGTGAATATTTAGTTTCCACAATCATGCCAGTAGCCTTGCAAACAGGTGCATTGACCGTGATGATTTTTACACAATAATCAACACCTACTTCTTCAATGATTTTGATGAATAACTCACCCATAAAATGTGCATCCTTGTATTTCCCAAGAGCATCCATCGCTTTCAAGAACACCGATCCATTTTGGGAAGATACCATGAAATTGATGAGTGGATGGCATGTTGGATCCATCCATCCATCAGAAACAATACTCACTCTGGATGAGGTCCATGTTGCTTTAATTGGCTCATTTATCCACATCCTTATTTTCCTTAACCAACAATGTGGTTCTAAGCTTCTCTAAACCAGGAGGCACATAACCAGTTGGAGATCGTTCAATGAGACTTTGACACATCTCAATAAATAATGGTGATAGTGCAACATTGAATGATATGAAGTTGAGGTAGAAAAATAATACAATGGTGAGGTCCACCTCTTCTCGCGCCTCTTGTTGGAAAATATTGTCCATTGCACCAATTGAATATGGCCTCTTTCCTACTGGATATGTATCATGTCTTCTAGGTGGAAATGGAGGTCGAGTTCTACAGGGTTTCCTTAATAATGGAAGAGGAACCTCATTATTTCTCTTTCTTGATGTTGCTACATTGCCTAATCCTTCTTGATCCTCTTTTCCCATAACCCTCATTTGGGTAACACTCATTGTTTTACCTGAATAAATCCCACAAGAAGGGCCAACAAATGGCCCTTAACTCAGTCGTATGCGCTCTTAAACTCATTCTTTCACAAATTGCAAGTCCAAGACACGTTGCCTCCCCCACCTAGACTTTCCCCAGGCCCTTCTTTCCTAGTCACATACCTCCACAAAGGGTATTTTTTCTCTTGGGATTGTTGTCTTGCTAAAAAAGAGTCCAATGGAGCATGATATCCACTAGCAGCAGATGGAGCACTAGTAGGAGGAGTAGAATAACTTTTTCTTGGAGGAATAGGAGGAGATACATTAGATGGGGAATTTCTCCCTTTCCTTTTCCCTTTAGATCATGCCCTAGTTGAATGAGACATTGTTCTTCTTGTTTGATGGTTGAGCTTGCAATCCACCCAACCAAATCCACCCTCAACGCAATTGGAAACCCTTCTGAAGAATCCAAATATTCTTCACCTGCACAAAAAACACCATTTAGAGCCCTCTCCACACTTGCAAATGACAAAAAAAATGAAAATTGTGTTTTAAAGCGTTTCTAGGCGTCCTTCCACGGAAAACATGTCATGTTTTAGGGGCACATTGTAACAGACCCATTACATGCTGAAAAATACATGTACGACACTGTAATGTCCCTTTTTGGAGTTTTGGAGAAAATTACAAATTGGGCAAAATTCAATCTTAACTAGTCATGACTCTAGAGGGTTCCGACTTTCACCAAATGGTACAGAATTGGAAATGTAAGGGTATGTTGAGTCTTATAACATCCTAATATGTAATATGGACACTTTGTATCAGACTTTATACCTCTGCAAAATTGTTTTGGGTTAATGTGAAACAATGCAATTTTACTAGGAAATTGTGTTCAAATCCCCCCAAGGGTGATGGTCAAACTAGCTCTCCAAATCAAGAATGACCCTCCAAAATTTTAGAAAAGAGTATGGGAATGAGTATCAGACATAATTTTTTTCCTTAATCATTTTTATTATGTTATTCAAATGTCTTATGATACATTTGTAGGGTAACATTCATAGAAATTGCCTAAAGAAAATTGCATTACTAGCTTGACTTTGGCATAGGAAAGGTAGAATATATGGTTATGAGAGTAATATGAAACATGGTGGTAATATATGGAATAAAAATTCATTCCCAAACAGCATAAAACTCAAAGGAAACCCCTCCCACAAATCTGATACAATACTCCTAGAAGATTGAAGCTAAAGTCATGGAAACTAGTGATTTAATGTCATGGGAATGCAATCTTTTCACACATGAGTTTCTTGGATTTCGACCCACGGAGGATATGGACATGAAATTACGAGTAACACATCATATATTTATTTCAAAAAATCCTCAAACTCATATAATATCTTTCATACAAACCTGGTATAAAACTACTTCAAGATTGAAGCCAAAATCCATGAAGACTAGTGATACAAGGGCATAAGTATGCAAGATTTTCATGCATGTGTTTTTGATATTTCGAATTACAAAGAATGTGGAAATAATATTACAGAGACATACATCATATATTTCTTCCCCGTCATCATAAAACTCATATAAATTTCCTCATACAAATCTGATATAAAGCTACTTCAATATTGAAGCCAAATCCATGAAAGCTAGTTATTCAAGAACACGGGGAATGCAAGCCTTCCATACATGTATTTCTGATATTTCGACTTACAGAGAATATGAAAATTATATTATAGAGACATACATAATATACCCAATAATGGGCATCAAATATGCTCAGCAAAGTGTAAGCACCACTCCAACAAGTGCGCCATCAACATGAGAGTGTGGGGGAATTGAGAAGAAGGAATGAGGGAATAGGGAGATAGATGAGAATTCAATTGTATGGACCTTCAACCTGAAACTAAAAATACTTCACTAATATCCAATGAGAGGTCTGAATTTCCTCTCCATCAACCAACTTGGAAAGGAATCCAACTCCCTCGAAATTGGTTCACAAGCAAGGAGAGTGGACACTCACTATGCAATGGACAAGCAAAAGCTCTCCAAAATGCCAAAGGCCAATTAAAAAATGGTCAAAATCTCTTCTCCTTCCTCATGAAATCATTTTATTAACTTCATGAGGCCTCCTAAGGTAGAATTCCCCTCCATTGGCTTCCTCCAATTAATTTTAGTGGATTAGTAACTCATATGACACTTATCTTCCTCTTCATGCTCCAATTCTTTACCCAATTCGAATGGTTGCCTCTAACTCCAAAATTCGAACTCTTGGTGGTTATTTTTAGCTCCATCATGTCATATTTGTCATATGTCAGCGATCAGGTCTGAATTTTTCATACTTGTCATAGAATCTTCCATCATTTGTTGTCATAGAGTGCATGGAATCTCCTTCCAAGTGGCACACCTTGTCTTCTAGTCTCTTCCTCTTCCATGGGAGTTACTCTCCTTTACCAATTCGAATTACTTGGATAATTATATTGTATTTGACACCACATCACCATCCAATAATGTTACATTACCCATATGTTCGAATTTGGATTAAGATCATGCCAAGTGTGCGGGAAATATAGTCACTCAAAGGCTCCACAAGCTTCCAAGTGTCTCCATGAATCCATGCCACCTTATTTTATTAGAATTTATCATTTTATGTGACCCATTTAAATGTGAATATGATAAATTAAAGTCCTTTTGGGTCCCATATCCCCTTATTACAAAATTTATCTCTCCATCTCAGCCTAGGGAACTAGTAGATTGGTGAGACATTATTTGCAAATAGTTTTATTTGCAAATTATTTAATTGGGGACATGACAGACATGCTTTGTCAACGTGTCCATGTCGAAAACATGGACACTGGACACGCTGCTCCATATGGACGTGTCCAGTATCTTAGGTTTGAACATTTATAAATCATAGGGATTGCATCTTGGCAACAATAATTCGCAACCAACAAATAGTCAAGGAGTGGTGTGTTCTTGTTGTGAACAAAATAGTCATTGAATAAAAATAGCACTCAAATATTTGTCGAAATTGGAACGATAATAACATACTGCACTAACAACAAGTACCAATTAATGAGGCTAGTAATGCAAAGTAGTATAAGGACAACATGTACCAATTAATGAGGCTAGCAATGCAAAGTAGTATAAAGAAAACATGTATCAATTAATGAGGATAGCAAGGAAAGGTAGTATAAAGAACACTGAGCAGCAGTCAAAGAGCACATTAAGAATTGAAGGTTGGCATGATAAAAGCAGTCTTAACAAAGTGACCAATTAATGAGGCTAGCAGTGCAAAGTAGTATAGAGAACCCTCAGTAGCAGCCGAAGAGAACATTAAGAATTGAATGCTAGCACAATGAAATCAATCTAAACAAAGTGACAAAGAATCCCTTATTGAAAATGGCATCCACATCCAAGCCGAAATCCTGAACCAATACCAAGGCACAAAAAGAACGAATTTGACATAGTAACATTAATTTTTATAATATACCAATAGAAAACCATTTGTAAAGTCCAACTATGTTCCTTTACTTCCGATATGGGTAGAGTTGGTACCATAATAGTAGATTCATTCTCATAGTGATGTTGAGGGTCGATCCTAGCTCTTTCAAGTGACCAGAGGTTTGGTTCATATACATGTTGCATTACTTCCTATTGTTTTAATTGTTTTTAGAGATCTGCTACTGTTGATGCATTATTCTCCTTCCTTCCTTATGGTGAAGGCAACGCTCTATTAGTTCTAATGCCAACTAATCCTAAAGCCAAAAATAATTGAATATGAAGGGAAGAGGTCCACAAATCTAGGAGTTGAAAATATGGAAGCAATAGAGCGCTTGTTAGAAAAAATGAAACTAATAAATAAGGTGGTGGAGAACGATTACAACGAATAGAGAAGGCGGTGGAGGACAGTCTCCCAGCAAAAACAGGAAAGGCCACTAACAAATAATTGTGCATGAAGTCCATGAGAAAAGGAATCTATGTCAAGCAGTAGACCAAATGGACCAAAAACATTAGAGAGAAATTTAAAAAACAGGTAGTGTTATGAAATAATGTTAATTTGTCCTCACATTAATCCACATGGTATTGAAAATTTTGAGAAAAAAATCCACCTGGTAATAAAAAGTTTGAGAAAAAAATCCACCTGGTAATAAAAAAGAGTGAGAAAAAAAAATAGTCAAGCCAAGGTTCCATTTGACTCGATGGAAAATATATTGATAGTGTAATTAATGTGCCTCAATGTGAGGCCAAATAAGAAGTCTTAAATTGTTATTGGTCAAGAAAAGGTATGAAAATGAAAACTTAGTGTAACTTAGGCTATGTGTGAAATAAGTGGCTTTGACCTGCATGTCATTTTATTGAAAAAGTGGCAAGTAGTTTCTTATAGTCCATGCGAGTGTAAACTTAGGCTTTGCATGAAATAAGTAGCTTTGACCTATGTGTCACCTTATTGAAAAAATATCAAGTTCTTTCATAGACTCCTTGCCATCCTTAAGGCAAGAACTAGTTAATACGAACAATATCGTTAGCTTGTGGCACCGTTTACAATCATAGTCATATATTATGTATTTATGTATTTCACATTATAGGATATTAGAAACTATTTTCCCCACTCCTATATTTATCCCTTGATGAGGTGTCAATGTGACAATTATGAGGTGTTTACATCCATGCACCCAATATATGTATCCATGGTATGAATATTGTAAGTAAAGCTTGTCTTTTTAGCCATTTTCTAGTGTTTTCTCTATTAATTAACATGGTATTAAAGCTCTTTAGTCTTAAGGGCTTGGTAGGTCCTTCATGGTAGTAATCCATGGGAAGCCATTAAAGAGCCAATAATGAAGTTACGAGGAGGCTATCTTGAGAAGGAAAATATGAAGCAAGTTCATGATGTCCAATCATATTCTATGGGGGAGAAAGGTCATTTTCATATGTCAAAGATGAAAAAGTAGTTACTCATATCAGGTCATATAGTTATCTTTGTCGTATGATCAACAATGGAGCAAATTGGTGTGTGTGTGTGTGTGGTGTAATTAAACTAGCGTTATACATGTGGAATTACATGAATTTATGGGAAACCACCACACACATTGATAATAAAAAATGGATCCCTCTTGCGCCTTAAGGGGGAGATTACATTAATGAAGTGAATATGGTTAGTGGTTAACCAAAACCACCACATGAAGTAAAAATGGTTAGTGATCAACCAAAACCACCAGACACATTGATGAAATAAAAATGGTTGGTGGTCGATCAATCCACCAAACACAGTGATAAATTGGTTCAATGTAACCCATGTGAACACCCATGATGTCTCACCTTTCAATGGACAAAATGGGGGATATTGATGAAGATTTTCAAACTCAAGTTTCAACAACAATAGCAACAATAGAAGTGCAAAGATTTCATTATATGAAAATTATGTTGTTTGGGCACTTAGAGATTTCTACCACTTCTTACATTTTATGCAACATGCATTGATTATTCAAATTGTGTCTCAATATCATGATTGATTTAGGATTTGACTAATTCTCTCAAGGCCTATGGATTACTACTCAAAAGTTATTTGGCAAAATTATGATGCATTATCTTGCAGTTGAATCATACAAAGGATACATGATTGGGATGTGTGACAATATTTGTGACATTTTCTTAGTAGTGTTGTGTACATTTTGTTCACTTGGATGTTCATTAGACCTGCCATTGTTGCTTGACCTTTGATTGGATTCTTAAGAATTTCCAAGTGTGTCAAACTCAAATCCAAGCCATTTCTCATTATTTTTCTAGTCAAAAATTGAATTTCGCATCAATGAACTTCAAGGATTTTGTCTCGTGTGTTTAAACAATGAGATTTTCCAGATTATATTAATTTTTCGGCATTTCAATTTGACAGTTTTTAGGTGGATTTTCATAAAGGCTCAACTCAAGAGATTCGGTGAAGCTTGGAGATAATACCAATGCATGCACTAGTTCATGTTTCCTTGTTACTATAATTATTTGCACTTAAGATTGAGGGGAAGATTTTTTCAATTCCTCAAACAACTTCGTGTAAAGGGAGTGGAATGGTAAATGGGAGGAAAAGAAAATGGCACCACAGATAAGATGAAAACATTGTTAGCATAACAAAATACCATCGTAACATAAAATGAGGGAAATATCATAAACTAGACACTAATAGCATTTGCACATCATCTCAAACAATATTACTTATATGCAACCACCCAGAAACATTTAAAGATTAAGATGGAAATTGACAAAAATACAACAATAATAACAACATTGTTGCAACAAAAGGAATTCAAAAGCTCCAAACTCGTGTTCTTTCAATACTAGATAGCATAAACTAGATTAGAAAGACCATAATTTAGTCCTCCTTGCTTACTAATGGTAACAAAATTCATAATCTTGAGTGACAAACATACTAGAGCATTAACTTTACTATGACATTAGATTTACAAACATGCAAATTACATCCTATTTAACATATAATGATTTATATTTGATAGCATTCATTGTTGAATAGTGAATCTATCTATGCTCGTGAAACCATTGAACTCGATTATAGCTATTTGCAAGCTCTGCCCTTAAAAAGCCAATATATTGTTTTGAATAGCAAAACAAGAGCCACGAGGTGGCAATGTCCCCAGCCAAAGCTATAGCTATAGACAAACAAAAACAAAAACAAAACCTAGAAAAAAAACAAGCCATCTTAACAAGTAGAGCACTTGTTTCATTCCGTTAATTTTGACAATGAGTTAGTTAGTGATATTTGCTAATAGCGCACAAATATAGAAACACATTTTAATTTATAACTTTTCCATTTGAATTTTAAAATATTATAAAAATAATTATTGCAAAGTTATTGTTGTCTTTAAGATTTTCTGGTTATATATATTGTTTTATATAGAAAACGTATTTGAAGATTATATTGGATAAGAATTAGCTGGTAAAGTTTGACATAATCTATTGTAAATAAGTAATTTCAAATTCGTTGTCTTGTATATTTGGATAGGCCAAGACCCACTTTGTTCCACTCCAACGCATGTTAGCTCAATAAAACCCTTGCAGAGAAGACAAAATTGCAATTGAAGCCATGATCCATAGTTCTACAGCCAAACAAATATGACGCACTTTTTTCTTTAAGCACATGTTGAATAGTCGTTTTTGTTTTAAGGACCTTGAATAAAATGAGGCATATGGCAGAGGAAACTAAGCTATGTATAAGTTTTTTTCTCAATTCCCCTTGAAATTTGAAATGAAAATTTTAAAAATTTTGTATTGTATATATTTTAAAAACTTAAAAAGGTCATTATAGTTAAAAAAAAACTCTTGATTAATATAATTTGAAAGTTAAAAATGTTTCGTTTAATTTTTTAAATATCTATATGAACTATTTAAGATGAGGACATAATTTTCACAACTCACTATGTGGTATGTTCACCCTTATACTAAACTGAGCTACAAACCAACCCCGACTTAGATCTTATTGTGTTGGGTGAGAACCAGCGAAGCTCCAAGGTAAGTAGGGTGGCATGGTCGAGTCGAAAAGGGGCGGATTGGGTGGGATGGTCGAGATGGGACTCCTTCATTGATAGGTATGCTAGTAGGGTGGAGAGTGCTTTCCTTGGAGAGATCTATTTGCTTCTCCTCTTATTCTAATAGTAGGGGATCGAGCTAATATTCGAGTACTATGAATTGTCTAGGTCAAACCCATTAGATACAGATTCACGTGGAAGATTTACATAATTAGAGAAGCTTTACAACTCCTACACTACCTCTATACCACCATTTTTCCATAAATTAATGTCCTGCACAACTCATAATTTCTTTTTTAAATTGTAAGAGCTAATTTTTTTTAAATGATAAGAGAATGGGTAATATGATGACAATATTATCGATCTCAGTCAACCCTCGGTCAACACAGAATATATATATATATATATATATATATATATATATATATTGATTAGAGAGTCGTGTTATAAGTGGTGAATAAGGTTTTTTTTAAATAATCAACTATTTACTTTATAAGTGGGTGAATAAGGTTTTAGTTAATGATTAAGGAATTCTCGATTTCAGTGCGACGCTGCAGAGTAGAGATATTGATCACTGTAAACGATTGGATGGTACACTGAAATGTACCTTGTACGTTGTTGCATAATTCAATGTCCAATATAACCCACGGAGAGTTACACATTGTTGCTATAGACTTTTGTAGTGCAGCTACTATGCATGTAAACACCTTTTCTTGTTTACAGAATAGTTGTTCTAGCTTCCCGTAAATCAATCCCATTTTTTTTGGTAGTTAAAGTTTTTTATCAGGTCACAGGTGCATGTTATGAGATAAAGTATAGATGGTTTCTTGTGGTTAGATACAGACACTAAAGATAACATGTTAGTGATTTAAATGCGGTGCACAACACGATATGTTGCAATGTAATTATGTTGAACACAATATGGTTTTGTAGTGAATATTTTGGTGAGTCAGCATTCTCTGTGTGACCTGACAGTAATGTTCTTGGGTTGATGTGGCGATGAATGTCATCATTATGGTTTGGTTGTTCTGTGAATAGCTAACATGAGAACATGGCAAAAATGGTGATGTGGTTGTTGAGTCAACCATTCGAGTGACTTGACCTGGATCGGTGGTAAAATGCACTTGATGGCGTATGTCCCTTGCATTTAATATGAGTTCGACAATCAAATTCGGAATAATCCTTGTGTACAAAACAAGAGATCTCATGCAGCTTATTAACTCAACTCCGCCCTTGAGGATCAACCATTGAATTATTTCTATGTTTTGATCCACAGTTGATTACATGACATTGATATGTGACCTTGTGGGCATAATAAAACTTGAACCCAGCAAAATCAATAAGCAATAAATTCATGCTTACGACAGCCCACCACCCATGCTTGGGAAGGCATTCCTGAGCTCTTGTCAACCAATTAAAAGCAAACAAAAAAAACATAAATTAAAAAATAAACAATTACTATAAAATATAAACATTAGCCACACTATAGTATACCATAGAAATTAAACCCAACTTTTTATAAATGGTGGTTGGGGGATAACAAATTTACTCTAGTTCAATAAAGCATTATGTGCTAAAGTATGTGGAGAGCATTATTTGGTAACAATTTGTGGAATAAGGTTGTACATGTAAAATATTTAAAATATATTTCTCTAGTTTAGAGCTCCAAAGAAGTATTTGGTGGGTAGTTCAATAAAATGGCGTGGTTTCATGAAGGTGTTTCTAATGATCAGCGAGAAGCCTTTGGCAAGGGTATTCAGGTCTTTTTGGGCATTGATCCAATTTTAAATCTCAATGATTCCTATAATTTATATTTAGATTTAATTAAAGAGTTGCATTCTAGGAATATCTATGTTTTGTCTCGGATAAAGTATCCTGCAATTAACTCTGATGACAATGAAGACTCTAACAATAACTGGCAGTCAGTAAAAAATATAAACTTCTCTTACTGGGATTATGAAGAATGGGGAAACTTTATATAGGAGTTATCGTTGAATGGGATCATGCTCGATGAACAACAGGGTTGTATAGTATGGGAGAAAAAAAAGTTGGATGGTTCGGTGAAGGCAAAATTGGCTTATACTTCTTTCTTAGAGGATTTTGTTGGGTGAACAAGATTTGGTGGGCAAAAATGTTTATGGAGGTTGAATTTTCCTTTAAAAATTAAATACTTTTCATGGCTGGTCATTTTTAATAAGATTGAATTGGGATAATTTACAAAAACGGGGTTTTTGTGGTCTAGGTATATGTATCCTTTGCCATAAAGAAGAAGAATTTCTTTCACCTTTTTCTTTATCACTGCTCAATTTTTAAATTGGTTTGAACAAAGCTAAATAGGATTTTATCCTTTCAAGAAAATTGGGGCAAAGACCGTTTTGAAAACTTTGTTTCATATTGGCTCAAGACCAACCTAAATTCAAAATCTCTTCATTATTACGTGGGAATTATGGAAGCAAAGGAACATAATTTTATTTATTAAAGCAAAGCTATCTATGTCTCCTTGATGTATCCAGAGTGTTCTTGCTTTCAAAGAATGTTTTAGAGTTCATGCGAAGAAGTCTTTGAAGGTTGAAAATAAGTCGATGCTTTCCTAAAATAGTGTGAATCAGAGTTTTGATGGGGCTTGTATTGAAGGTTTTTGTGGTGCTAGTATACATGTGCTTATTAAACATAAGCATTTTATCAATCTTTGGATGAGCAGTAGCAAGGGAAGTAACACTCGATCTGAATTACTTGCTCTCTAGGGCCTTCTAAGTTTGGTTAAAAAAGGAGGTTTTCTGAAGCTAAAGACATATGGTGTTTCAAAGGCAATCATAGATTGGGATAATGCTTTTGCTTCACTTCAATCTTTGAGGTTAAATCATTGGATGGACAAAGTTCAGAAGTTGCTTAAATTTTTTGAGCATGTTTCATTAAATCATATTCTATTCATCGCAGGTACAATCATATTGTTAATGCCTATTTAAAGAAAGCGATGGACAAAAAGGATGGTATTTTTTTTAAGCATACTTTGAAGATGGCATATGCTAAAGATATATGGTGATTCAAAGGCAATCATAGATTAGGCTAATGGTTTTGCTTCACTTCAATCATTGAGGTTACGTCATTGGATGGACAGAGTTCAAAAGTTGCTTAAATCTTTTGAGCATGTTTCATTAAAAATCATATTCTATTCATCGCAAGTACAATCATATTGTTGTTATGTCTGTTTAAAGAAAGCAATGGGCAGACTGGATGGTATATTTTTTTTTAAGAATACTTTGAAGATGGCATAGTGGATTTGGGATCATATATAGTTTTTAATTGATCCTAAATTTTTGTGATGTCTTTTTTGTTGTAAAGAAGTATGTTTTTTGAAACTTTATGCGAAGTTGTTGGACGCAAGGCAAGTATATGATGATAGATTCTGCTAGTTTGTATATTTTTTGATTGCCCTATGGGAAAGAGCTCAAACTGTTTGCATTGCACTGTACTTGTCAATCCCTGATGGTTGTCGTTTCTGGAGTTTTGTAACTTTTATTCAAAATGAATAGCAAGTTACAAGCTTTTTTCCTTCTGAAAAAAAGATATTTTCTAACTAACTCGCTTGTTTTGTTGAATAACAAAATAAAGTGAACATTGTTTTAAAAATATACTTTCCGACCAGCTCCCTAGAAGAAACGAAAATGTTTGAACCATTAGAGTTGGTAAATTGGAAGCAATGCAAATTTCCTTTTGCTATGAACCAATACCAATTCATTTCAAGGTTTTTACATTTCAAAAAACAAATTGGCCTTATTAAAGACATGTCTTAGAATCCTTGTTATCCTCATATTTTGCTAATTACATGCTTAAATATCTAATCCCTTGTAAAAAGTTTTTAAAGTCGTGCTTAAATATCTAATCCCTTGTAAAAAGTTTTTAAAGTCACCATGCACATGTAGCCAGCTTGACAATGTACTTGTATAGTGCTTCCAACTCGCATTCATTTGGCTTACCCATATTTATCTCCAATTTATTTATTTAAGTTCAAAGCCTTCAATTTAACCCCAGTTGGGCACAAGACTTAACAAAGCCATGGAAACTACAGCGATGTTTCAAGCTTCAGAAAATTGAAGAGATTTGGCACTACAAATGTGAAGGCTAAGCAAACAATCTAAAACTAGGCGCAGATTGTTACAAAACTGTAAACATCAATACAGGTGGCAGTGAAACCAGAATGATTTGTTTCTTAATTGCATATATATATAGTTTGGTTTCATTCGTACTGAAAAAATGAAGAATACTAGAGTGAAGCACAAGAACAATGTAATCATTAAGTAAATACACAAGAACAATGTAATCATTAAATTTATTTACTGTATGAATAGATCGGATTCTACTGGGTTGGAATCAATTAGGTGACAAATAAATCTCGTCAAACCTCACTAGTATTTGTAAAAAAACGTAGTAGAAAATAAAGTTGAAAATTAATTGCATGTTTTTTCATTCTTGTTGGTGATTTTATGTTGTGGCGACAAGACAAGAAATGTAACAACATGACATAAAATGTTGCATATAACAAACAGATTTACTTCAACTTTAGTGTGAACTTATACTTTGAAACCTTTTAGAGAAGAACTTCTCTGGCCATTTTAGATCATTAAAAAATTTACATCCTTTACACAAATTAGCACGAAATTTAATAAGCAGATGTCAAAGGGAATATGGGTGTTTTCATTGCAAAACAAAGTTTAATGAGCGGTTGTGAAACTTAAGAATAAAAAGTGAAAATGTCTGACCAAAATGCACTCTAAAAGGAAATTGCAGATGCATATCCAAAATGTTTTTAAGAATGAGAACAAGATTTTGAGTAAAGGGATATGTTGTTCTTCTTGAAACAATGCCATGGGGTTTTCTAAGCTCAAGAACTCCCATGTAGATGCAAAATCCAAAGTAGACTTTAAGGGTTTTTCAATGGTAATGACACCAAGACTGTTGACAGTAATGTTGAGCACTTCCATTAAATTTCTAATTATATTAATCTCTTGCATAATAAAATTGAGCAAGCCCTTGCAAATTCTCATTCAACTTCATCCATGGCAGGATGAGACAAAGAAGCGATGGCCTTCAATTTTTAGAATAACTTTGACTTAGTGCAATCCAGATCTCGGCAAGATTGCTCCAACAAAGAACAAGAAGATTAGGTCAAACACAAGGACCTCCAATCAACTACAAAAGGCATCTCAGTAACAAAGTAAACTCTGATTTTCAAGTGCTCTTAAATGATTTAGCTTGGCAAGATTGCTCCAACAAAGAACAAGATGATTAGGTCAAGGACCTCCAATCAACTACAAAAGGCATCTCAGTAACAAAGTAAACTCTGATTTTCAAGTGCTCTTAAATGATTTAGCTTGGCAAGATTGCTCCAACAAAGAACAAGATGATTAGGTCAAACACTTGACCTCCAATCAACTACAAAAGGCATCTCAGTAACAGAGTAAACTCTGATTTTCAAGTCCTCTTAAATGATTTGTCTAAAATTTTCAAATCATCACCCAAACCTAGTCTATAGATGTCATTGTCATCGCATACACAATGTAAACCAAGAATCTACCTTGACAATTCTCATTGAATTTCATCCACGAATTGCAGGATGAGACAAAGCAGCGATGGCCTTCAATTTCAATCATAACTTCTACCTGATGCAAGACGAGAACTGGGAAAGATTGCTCCAACAAAGAACAAAACGACTAGGTCAAATACTAAGCCCTCCATTGACTACAAAATGCATCTTCATAGCAAATTAAACAAAAACTTCCAAGTGCTATTGAAATTATTTGTCTAGAATTTTCGATTTATCACCCAACCCTAGTCTATATGTCATTATTGTCGCACACATCCAACGACAATCAAACATAAAAATAAACAAGGAGAGACGTTGGCCTACTACATGAGAATATTAAATAAAAGAACATGAACTTCGGAAATAGCATTGACCAACGCAATAGACCAACCCAATGACGAAACGTTTAATAGATAAAAATAGTACGCATCTACCATCTTCTATTATGGAACATTACCTTACATTATATATTTGTCATAACAGGGGATTACGAGGTTCTCAATTTTCCCAACCTTGACTCTGCAAAGATGATCCTAATTGGCTATATGACATTGTATACAAAGAGAAAGATATATGGCATTGTCTAGACAAAGAGAAAGAACAACGCTTTTAAATTTTACGTTTCAAAGTAATGGCGTATTGTCTTGATTGATTGTTGTGAACATCGTTAGGGTATGAGATAGCAATCATGTTTCAACTGTACACCACTGATATTGCTCCGAGTACCAAAATCATCCAACTTATACCCGCAAACCTCAAGTCGCTTAAAGTATGTCGTGTTCACAAACTCACTAAAAAGAGTTTAGGCAACCTGATGATCTGATAATAGAGTTGTAGTCCACCAGATGCACACCCAAAATTTTGGTAGACCTACTACAACTAAGCCAAGTCTTCTATCCTTGGAACCATGTATAGCTTTTGTTTAGCAAGCTATTCTGAGACAATTTGGGAGCGGATAAGCAATGGACTCCATCAATAAGTCAAACAACATCACAAATTCTTTTCCAAACTGTTAGGAAAACACAATTTGCACCTCTATACATTAAACTTTCACAACTACCCTGAACAAACTTGGAATAAATACAATTAACTTCTTTCGAAAATTGATAATTAACTAATAATCACAACATTCCTAAAAAATGCAATGTTTCTCTCAACATGTATCCACCCGGGGAATCCCTTCAATGATCCCTTCCCCACTTTCAAAGGTGATCTAGTAAATATTATTTTGCCTACTTTATTTTTTGCCCACCTATATGCATCATTCCCCATCAACATTACATTACACAGCTCCCTCATAGAATACACCCGTCTGCACAAAAAATGAATATCACCAATATATCTTGATTCTTCACACTTCAAATTGTGTGAAAATTAAAATAAAAAGCATAAACCATAATGAAGATGAACTTGTACAAATTTTGGCAGTCTAAAAAAGCAGACAACATAATATGGATATCAGTTAGTTTACTGTGCATTACGTAAAAATGATTATTGTTTATGGCAACATTAACCTTAGAGTAAAGATGAACTATACAAATTTTAACCTCAAGTGTGGATTACTTTGGATTACATTATAAAGTGAAGATAAAACTGGAGAGATTTGGGCCTTCAAACCAGATTACAAAGATATCAAAAGGAGCAATATTTCCTGAGAATCATACTTCAATGTAATACTTTTACTGACGCTATTTCTTTGTTATTTAGAATTTGATGACTGACTTGCTCCATAATTCATGAACATTCATGCATAGCCAAGTATAATCCCTAGAATATTAATGGATTGGGCAAAAGTGGAAAGGAAGGAGATGGAAACCAAACAAACAATTGCTGTAAGAAAGTAAACGCAGTTATTAGACGATCGATGACCCTGGCTGATGATAGACCCAAGAGGCATGCGTTTTGAAATGGTAGACCCAAGAGACAAGTGAGAACCAGCAATCAAGTAGTCTGATAGTCTGTGTGCAGCTGATTCACTTTCTCATGATTCTAATTTCTTCGATGTTTTATAGCATGCAGAATAAGTCACCCAAATTACTAAAATGCCAGACCATAAAAAAGTCTATTTATATTCAAAGCTTAACTAATGGGATTACTATAAATAACCTGTGATAGATAAATCCCTTGTTCCATCCAACTAAGTACTTTTGGATTTCAAAAAAAAAATTCAAATTTTAAGTAAAATTTACCAAGAGGATCAAATAAATCTTACAACTAAAAATTGGTTAAATTGATCTCAACATTATCTCTGTAATTGCACTTTCTTTGAATTAGTTTTACTCTTATTAAAGCACAACAACAACACTATAAGATAAGCTACCAAGGGCATATGAAACAATTATGAAAACTTAATTAATCAGTTTGATCATTATCCACAGGCAAATACAGTCCAGTACCGGTACAGCAATATATACTTAGAATCGTGGTTAACATAATAATCAAAAAGCAACCATTGTTTTCTACTGAAGTACTTACTGATACAGTACAGATACTGCTGACTTTATGCAAGTCTGTCACCATAAATTAGAGAATCAGTTGTTGTATGGCCTAATCATAAAAACCACATCAATCTCCTACTAAATTGGCTATAAAATAAAATAATCTATCGCCATTTTAAAAATAATTCCAAGGCATGCTGGCAAACCTAAGAACCAAAATCATTATCCATGATATCTGAACAATAATCTACAAACTTCCATTTCTTACGATTAATCTCAAGAAACACCCAGCATTAACTACAACCCTTGCTGAAGATCCAAACACAAATCAAGCCCTTGTGACTTGGGAACATCACTAATGAAAAATTGAATAGAGATACTGGATAATAAAAATTCAAATTAATAAACTGGAGCATTTGTGACCTGCAGACATTCTCATAAAAAATGAATAGGGATACAGCATAATAGAACTTGTATAGCCAATGGGATAAGTTGTCAATTTGTCCCTCAAAGACTCCCTAATGTTTCTATGCAGGCATTCAGCTTCTCCCTTTTCTCACATTCTAGAAATCAATTAACAAGCTTTCAACATCTAGAGTTTAAGCTTGGAAGCACTCATTAAAAGTTCTGAAGCAAGAAGTTTATATTCTCTATAACAGCCTTTCCACTGGAAAGGCAACAATGCATAAACTGAATAACTGGACAACCAGCTTGTCATTTTGTAACAAGCACATGGTCAACAAACAATAGAAGCAAATACCGAATCTTGAAAAAGTGTTTGACATTGGTAGAGTTTAATGAAATTATAACTAAAAAATTCCAGCAAAATTTCAGTTATATTCTGCACCAAAGCTTACATCGCCCTGTTATCAAAAAGAAAATATCTAATCAACATCCTGAAGAGGTTGAGCAACATCCTCTGCTGTGAATTTGCCCTTTCCTTTCTCTGCAGCTCTGCCCTTTCCTTTTCTCTCCAAAAGATCTTTTCTATCCTTGTCTAATTTCAACTTTGTCACAACCACCTTGGATGGGTGGACACCAACATTCACAGTTGAGCCTGCAAACAGCCATCACATAAGTCAACTTCATAACAAAAAACATAAATATATTGCTCTAGGCATGTATATTTAATTTCTTTCCCAAACAGTATAGTATCCCACCATTGACTTTCTCACGAGTAATGCGCTCTACATGGATGACCCATTTCTTTCGATAAACTTGGACAACTTTGCCTTCTCTTCCCTTGAATGTTCCTCGTACCACCTGAACCTCATCGTCCTTTCTAATTGGAATAGAACGAACCTGAAGAAACATAAAAATAAAAATTGAACACCAAATAGATTAGCTTGCTAAACATTAAAAAGATAGACTAAAAAACATCTACAATACTTAGGACTACTAATCTCACATTATGTTTGTTCCTCAGGTCAGAGGAAAGCGGTGCGCTCATCAAAATACGCCGCACACTAGATGGGGCAGTAAAATGTGCCTTGCGGCTCTTTCTCCTGGAGCTGCTGACCCCTGCAAATAAATGAAAAACCAAAGATCAAATCATAGTTGCAAATACAGAAGTTACATATAGAAGAGAGTTATGGCCCTCCATAAAGGTCAAAAAAAGAAGACACTCTGGGCTCCACGAGTTTCCTAGTGCTATAAACTATCCATTCATCAATGGGTCTCTTTTGTAACTTGCCGTTCATTGATTGTGGATATCTATGAAGGCCACAATGTGTCTACCAACAACCAGTCAACAAAGAGATCATAACAATCAAAATTTCCTGCATGGTTAATGCAATAGTTGAGCTAAGAAAATAGTCTATATCCTACCCTCACTAGGTGCACCAGCCACTATCCCACAACACCCTTCAGTTTTATAAAAATTGTTATATGGAAATTAACACGAGCACCTCAAATTGTCTCTAGAGAAAAGTGGAAGCGTTCAAGAGCACTGGCTGCTGTTTATGAATCAATAGTGACATATTAATTTCACCAAGAATACAAAAAATCCAGTTCTCATTACGCCATGTTATCTGCATATGCTCACTATCATTACTGGATCTCTTAAAAATTACAAAGGATGGGAAAGAACTACGAACAATCAATAGACTACAAGAAAAATTAATGCAAATTAGAGGCAAATTTGCAACAATAGCCTAACAGAAAATGTTTTTAAGGCAAGAAACAGACTCACATATCAGTTTATTTTTTCACTGCCTTGGTGTTTCAAGAATTTACATGCCAATTCCAATTTTATCCACTTTTATCATGTATTGCGGACACCAAAACCAATAGCAAAGACTTTGGGCGAGTTCACAAAAATTGCCAGTCCAGGATAATTAAAATAAATTAAATTTTCAAGGTCTGTAAAATTAGGACCACACTGCACAGGCTGATTGGGAAGTCTATTTTCACATAAGTCTGTTAAGGCCTCTGTTAAGTAAACTAAAGTCCCTCACAAAGATGCTTCTAGTTATCAAATGACCAGGGAGGTACTTTGAAGTTGAAAGTACTCCTGATAAATCATTCCTAACAGAACACTTAACGCTACAACCTTTGAAGCCTGTGCAAAAAATCATCAATGATGGGGTAGCAATCCGCACCTTTATGTTAGCTGTTGAATGTACTCAGCTGTTAAATGTACTCGTCATGAAGGGGCATATGAAGGGGCATGTAGCTCAACGTTAGAGCAGGCCAGTGATTGGGAGTAGATCCTGTGTTCAACTCTTACAGCAGGCCAGTGATGTCTCGTTTATTAACATGGTACAGACCCGAATTAGTTGGCAGCTGTTTGGGAGGCCGGAGCCGAAGTGTGGCCTGATGGGGGTGTTGGAAATAGTATTCCACAACACGGTATTTTGAATCACTGAACAGCAGCCAAATGGTTGGGCATAAATCCTGGGTTCAACTTCTATCATGTCTAGTTTGCTAACACGATAAAAAGCCAGGTAGGCCTAAACCAAAAAGTATGGCTTGATGGTGTTGGAGATAGCAATCCACACCTTGTTATTAAATTAACGAGTACCCGTCAGAAAGGGGTGTGTATCTCAGGGATAGAGCAGCCCACCAATTGAGGGAATGAACGGATTTGATTCCTTGTCTGTCTAGTTTTTTAATATAACATCAAAGCCAGGTTGGTTGGTTGGTGGCTAAGAGATCTGAAACATGGTGTGGAATGAGGGGTGCATTAAAGACACCAGTCCACACCTTGATATCAAACCAGTAAATGTCTCCATCATGAAATGGCATGCAGCTCAACGGCAAAAAAGCCCGCTGGGAAGAGAATGGTCCTCGGGTCAATTCCTAGGTCATCCAATTATCTGATATGGCGAAAAGCAGGCTGGTTGGCAGAGACTAGAACGCCTGAACCAAAGTGGTTGTTGGATATAGCAGTCCACACCGTGACATCAACCAGCTATGGGTACCCATCATGAAGATGCAAGTATCTCAGGGATAGATCAACCCACTTGACAGGGATTTGATCAACCCTAGACCTGAAACCCTGACCACCCAAAAACTAATTGCAAGGAAGCAAACCAGCTATCACAGCTGTGGAAACAAGATAAACCGGAATAAAGTAAAAACTGTGAGAGGCAAAAGCATATTGAAAAAAGCCTAACCTACTCTAATCAAACCAATGCCATATTTTGGTTAGAAGGAAAAACAGATCCAGCCTCAAGGCCTCTGGATCGATTCCCTCAGCCGCCAAAATCAAGTTCTCGCAAAAACGGCACAAGGTACCAAACGAAACAGCAAAATAAAAACAAACAAATACAAAAAACCCAACAAGAGACTATGTACCAATATGAAGAACGAAACATCATGACGGAACTGGATTCAAAGGATTCAAATATTCCTGTTGATGGCTTCAACTACCATCTCCTATAGGAATGAGTCCATACTTACTTGGATTGTACTTCATCTTGAATGGTGTTATCGCCTGCAACTGCTCCGCCTCTCTTCTCCCTCCTCTCAGTCGGCGCCTCCGCTGCTAACAACTGAGTAAAGATAAAATAAGAAAGAATAGCCCTCGTAAATTCCTAATTTGATCGTGGTTCACAGTAACCCTACATAAACCCTAAGTCTTTCATTGCACTCGGGTCGAGCTTGAGGCTTTACCTCATTCTTTGATCATTATGATTATTTTTTCTTTTAATGAGTAGGACAAAAAGTGAGAAATTTATATGAAAAAATAAACCATATTTCCCGATGTAATTTTAAGATCACAAATTGATTATATATATATAGCAGAAAAAAATATTAAACATCCACAATTGAGTAGTAATGTTAATGATGAGATAGTCTTTTCACATCTTAAATACATATGTGAGCTTTTGACTCTTCATTATCTTGTGAGTTCATTCAAAGGGAAATCAAATTTCATGATTTTATTTTGTGGGGATCTTGTTAAATTCATTCAGAAGTTAAGAAACAAGCTTTGTTTGGAGCTTGGGGATAGTTTTGAAATATAAAGTAAAGGTATGAGCTTTGTAATAGAGATTTGTGTGTTTCATGTTAGAGGAGTAAGTTGAGTCATTATGATAAAAAATAGAAGAAAAAAACTAATATTTGATATTCATATTGAATTAAAGGAAATGGTTACATATTCATATGTTTATTCAAAATACCGTCCCAATTCAAGGACATCAACAGTCTACAATCCAAGAGATGACAAAACATCAACAGTCCACAAACCTCCAAGCTGTTGATACAAAGTAGAAACATAAAAAAAATTGGGTCGAAGAGATACTGTAGCAAGTGAGGTTAAATGACATTTTTCCCCTGAGGGCATTAGACACGCCAACAGAGAGCACAAGATAAACCCAAATAACTTATCCCAGGAGGAGCTCAAGGGATGACTAAATCAAGTGGAGAGGCACTTCCATCAAAAAAGTAAATAGTGCCACACATCAACTGATGAAAAGGAGACAAAGCTCCAGCACAAAGCTCTAAAAGAGCTGTAAATTACCTCCCCAATATTCTCATCTTCATAGAGTTCCATGAAGGTAAAATGGTCAATGGCCAACGTGAGTGCCTCCTTGGATAAGACATCTGCCCTCATGTTGTGCTCTCTGTATACATGCCGAAAGTCCAACTAGTGAAAAGAGTTTTTCAGCTTTGAGATATTGTCACACCAATATCCCAAGTCCAAGGAAGACAGAGTTGCCTTGTTTTTGGCCCAATTGATCACAACTAAGAAGTCTCCAAAGATATGGAGGGATGGAAGCCCAATAGCTTCAACAAAAAGGAGCAAGACCCAAAGGGCCAGCAATTATGCCTTGGTGTTAGTATTGTGTCCACAACCCAACTTCAGACTGAAAGTATGTACAGGACTAATGGCCAGATGAATGCCATCTCCCCCAATTGAAAACGTTGTTGCACTGTCAAAAAAACCAAAGGATACTTCAGAACTGGTACAGGACCCACCTTTCTCACATTTTTTGTTTTACCAGCAACAGGATAAGAATTCGAGAGTGACAATACATGTTGACAAGTCAAAGAGGAGACAACATTCATGTTCTCAAATATGGTGATATTTCTCGTGTTCCATATACCCCAAATGATAAACATTGGGAAAATGTGAGTCCACCCTGTCACAAAGAAAACAATTTTCAAGGTTTTGCAGGAGTGAACAGTTTGTCCACGGAATCACCTATCCAATTCTTTTGCTAACCCAGTCCATAATGTTCTGCGTGAAGGGACAGTCCATGAAAAGATGACTAGTCGATTCCTCCTCGCCCAAGCATAAGCAGCACCTATTTGGGTCATGCCATCCTTTACCTTTAAGGTTGTCCTAGGTAGAGATACGGTTCTCCATAACAAGCCAGAGAAAACATTTAATCTTCAAGGGAATAGTACATGCCCAGATTCTTGACATGGCATTTTTAGTTTCTGGAAATATAAAAGTAGAGATTATTAAGTCATATGCTAAATTGGTCGTTACCTCACCATTCTTTGGATTGTACATCCACAATAACATATCCTTTTGTTTAGTTAAGCTTAACCCCCCTTGCATAAGATCTTTGATGTAGCAGTCCCATTCATCTTTCCATCTGCCTCCAAGTTCCAAGTCTTCTGACGTGATCCAGTAAGACTGTCTATTGAGACCAAGTCCCAGATTTCAAGCATCCTGGAGTCCATAGTCACTTAGGTAATCTCTGAGATCTTCAGATAGGATATGGAAGGAGTCCAATCCTATAATTGGATCAATACCCAATTTTATGCTCAGTCCATTGCCAACTTTCCATCCTACCAATCTGGTAATCCATGTAAGAGTTCTAATAAAACCATTCCAGAAAAAAGACGTACCTCTAACAAAGAACCTTTTGTTCTGCAACCAATCCTCAACTGTAAGGTCGTTAAGATACCTTTTCCTTATGATCTGATGCCATGTGCCAATACCTTTAAGAGCCATCCAAAAACTTTTCAGACTCAAAGTTGTACAGAACCACTCTAGTTGTTTGATATTCCAGCCCCCAAACTCCTTAAGTTTGGCGAGAGATTGCCAACTTGCCAGGTGCATACGATGATTATCCAAGGAGTTTCCCCAAAGAAAAGCAAATATAAACTGTCGAATTCTATTAAGAATGGATTTGGGCACAGGTTCCAGAGCAAACCAATACACAGGCAATATAGTAAGAACTGCTCTAATGAGGATGAGTCTGCCTCCCAGAGAGAGAAGTCTATAAGACCAGTGACTAGTTCTCTTCTCGAAAAATTTTAAAACCCATTTCCAGTCCTTGATGTCATATCCAAGAGGTTTCGGGTTATAACCCAGATATTTGAAGCCAACCATGATGGGGTCCATCTTAAAGGGAAAGATCCTAGAGATAATGTTTAACAACCCCTCATCCACTTCACTTAATAGAAAGGGCGATAAAAAAAACTTATTGTCATTAGCCATATGTACTTGTGATCATTTTGAAGAACACTCTACTAGTAAGGATTATCAACAATTCTTACTCTTTATTTGAGGACTTTAAAACTATTACATTCTTTTAGATGACATGGAAATTCAATTATTTAGAAAACACAAAAGAAAATGAATAAGCAGATTAGGGGAAGGTATTTGCAAAACCAATGGTGGGGGGTTGGGTACAATTTGTAATATACCAAACATATAATACATTAATTAATTAATTATAAAATTAATAATTATTTATGTAAAATCTAGCATTAGAAGGACGCATTGTTTAAAGGTGCCTCTTCATAAATATATACCATTTTGGAAAATCCATTCCAAGTTGGTATCAGAGTTGGTGATCTTTCGACATCTTTCACACACTCCTCCTCGCCACCACTTTCATACCGCACTATTCTCTGCCACTACTCGCCTCCTCTCTGCCCACATGCATCACTACCCTCGCACCTTCCCCTCATCTCAGTGCTCACACCATCCCACAAAGCCCTCCTCCCTTGTCTATTCCTTTGTTGTTCTCCTCCTTCCCATAAATCCTCGCCATCGGTTTCCCACATGTCGTTGTTCATCCCACGTCATTTCCTGTTCATTCAACCACGTCATTGCTTGCTTATCCTCCCATGCCACTGCCAACCCACAACGTCATTCACAAGGTCAAGTTTGACTTACCAAGGTTGGATGGTGAAAGTAATCGAGACGTAATTCGACGGATCATCAAAATAAAATAAAAAAATGAAATGTACAATATCTATGGCGACGATCACAAACTGAATGTTGCGGCAATGTACATGGATAAAACCGCTTGTGACCAGTACTTGTGGTGGGACTCAACAATGAAGGGAGGACGACTAGTTAGAGACTGGGACAATTTCAAGAAAAAATTCTTTAAACGATTTCAAGACATGGAAGAAGCTGAAATCTACAACAAGAAGGAACTGTAGATGAATATTTTAGCAATCTACTGGTCCTGGCCACTCGTGTCCAAGATATAACTGAAGAACGACTCCTGCAAATTGCCATTAGTGGGCTAAAACAAAGTATCCAAAGCAAGATAAAGTTATTAGATGTCAAAGACGTGAAACAAGCCCGTTAAAAAGCAAAATTAATTGAAGAGAAGCAAAAAACACAATGTTCCTCGGTTTATATACCACCCCACCTAAGAGCCAATGGGAAAAAGGACGACAATCCAAGCCGTAGGTGTAATGCCCCTAATTGGATCCCAGGGCATAAGTGCAAAAATAAGAATCTATTCTTGTGTGAAAAAAGTAATATGAGTGACAATAATGATGAAGAATCAAGCGACGCACCTTCCTCCAACACATAGTCAAATAACAATGAGGTTGGCAAGGAGGAGGCTAACATCACACCAACGCTCTTAGTGGTTGCAATGGAAGGCATTTATGGGATTTTTAAACGAGACAAACAAACTCAAGAAGTTAAAAAGGATTTTAAATGGGAGATAAAGAAATAAAACCCACAAAGCTTGAAGCGAAAATATCGAATATTGACGTGGAAATGAAAGTTCTACATGAAGATATAAAATAATTAGTTGAAGAACATAAAATGTTTAAAATAAAAAGGACAGAAGAAGAACCTAAGAAGCATACAGACAAAGGAACACCAGAAACACATCAGTCCTACCCCTCAAGTCAGTTGAAGGAGGAAGATGTTGCAGCATCTCACTTTTCAAGCGAGGGAATACAAGTTGTCGGGGCACCTAAGATCGCAGAAGCAGTTAGGCCCCCATAAATTCCAAATAAAGAGCTGGAAATGTATTTTGCACCCACGATAGAAGAAGATGGAATTAAAGAAACAAGGGCATGAAGAAGTAGAAACAAAGACAATTACGATCTCCAAGGTTTAAAGCAAGGAGAAGTTGGAAACTATAGTTGCACTCCCAACAGAAGAAGTGACTACGACTCCTAAGTTTCGAAGTAAAGAGGAGCAAGGGAGGCCACGACGACCACCTCCTTATAATTCTCGTCATAAAATATTCAGGCCACCAGACTCTCGGAGGGATAAGAAAAGACACCCCAACTACAAACCTAAAACTACGATCCCCAATAAAAAGTATGTACATCTACCAGAATTTTGTTGCGACTTTTTACAAGGTAGGGAAGTAAAGCACAATAATACATCAGCTAAAAAAATCTATAAAATTGTCTTGTGGAACTCTAAAACAAGGACTTGTCAAGGAAGATGATCCTAATCACGACAACATAGAAAAAGAAAACTCAGAATATGTTGCAACAAATGATCAGGATAACATAAAAGAACGAAACCCAGAAGATGTTGTTACAAATGATTAGGATAATGTAGAAGAAAGAAACCCAGAAGATGTTGTGATAAACAATCAGGATAACATAGAAAAAGGAAACTCATAAGATGTTGCGACAAATGAAGAGATGAACATTCTACCAGTGGTCGTAGCTCAAGATGTCCCATAAATCTACATCAAATTAGAAGATCAAAAGAACACCATCAGATTATAAGCTCAGAAGAATACCCCATATAGTTGTTATTCATTTATCTACATAATCATATGCATGAATGGAAAGACATCGAAAAAAAGGGGGCTTGTCCAATGATATGTGTTTAGTTTATTGCTTGTTATGATCCTACATATTCCTTCGGCATTGAAAAAAATTACAGTTTTAATTTTTTTTATTTGGTTAAGTGATAATTCCTTGATGTTGGTTACATTATGGAATCTTCATCTGGGCAATTTGGAGACAAAGACAACTCCCCCCAAAAAATGCTCTTAAATGTTGAATATCACGATGAAACAACCATTACTTCATCTAATTTTTTATATCATTTCCAATCCTCTCCACATAATTAAATCGATGTTTTAAAATAGGCATGTTCCTAACAAATGTAATTGAGAATGTTTGTGATCCCCCATTATAATCTTTGCATCAATATGTCTCAAGTCATACTGTATTGATCTTTAAGTTAGGCATGTTTCTAGGAAACGTGATTGAAAATGTCTATGATCTCCTAGTCACTACTCTACTTCAATACCTCTCCAACTCCGACTTGAATATGTTGACTCTTTGACGTATTATTGTTACTAATTAGTACAACCTATTAGTGATAGGAATCGACACAAAGACTTGGCTCTTCACCAATTTAGTCACATAATCAGTTTCATACCCTTGGAATGAGAGAACGAGCTCATTTCCTTTAATGTTCCATGCACACATCTATCTAATTATCCATTCAATTGTTGGTGCAACTTGAACATTTACCCAACTACCCTCAATATGATTAAAATATTTAGAAACAAAGGAATTTTCATCTAGAAAAACCTTTGAAGGAAGACATATATAATCTAACCAACTTTTCCAACTCCTTAAATGAGATTGTATCAATGCCTTGATCAGTATTACTAGTTACTATCATTAAACAATAAAACCATTACCAACTCTTCCAAGTCCTCAAATGAGATTGGATGACTATGACCATACTTTTATTACAGTGCCTTGATCAATATCCTTGTTTACTATCATTAAACAATGAAACCATCATAAATTGTCGGTACATCCACTTGATCATAGTGTATTGAAATATTAGGAAAACATGTACAACAAACCCCATAGGCAATTATATTGTAGTTTGAAAGTGACCGCCAAAAATATTTACTAATGAAGGAGGTTTGCAATGTTGGCCTATGATTTTAATACCATGTAAGCATCTTCATCTTGATTTTTAGCTACAACTAAACTTCATTGGGCGGAATTTATAGAGTTGCAAGAGCCTCCAATACAACAATGCATTATAAATATTTGGTAGACGTTGTTCAATGTTCACTATTTGATCCTCAGTATAGAGTTGTAAGCTTTGTTACAAACATTGTGATCGCTCCCTTTCTCGCTATTTTTTTAGCCTTTGAACCATTTCTTTTTTGTAATGGTAGAGGATCAAATATCTTGATGTGCGAATGGTATCCTGATGTGTGAATATCAGAGTTTTCATCATTCTTAGATAATTCCCCCCCACTTAAATCTTCATGTTTCGAAACAGTATTGGCAATTTCTTTCAGTTTATCACCATAGGCCCTAACAGCCGCTTCCATACCAATGAAACAAGCGTTAATTTCAAATGACTGCAAAAATCATAGACACTAGCTTGGGTTTCACTTACTTGCTCAGTGAGATCCTAAATCTGCTTTTCAATATCCATATTCACAAGGTTAACCCAATTCCTTCCAATTCTACATATACCAAAAACAAAGTTGCCAAAGTAGGTAAGAAAAAACAAGCTATGCTAGGAGCTCTCTCTAGAATAAACTAAAATTATAGGCCGACTAAAATTTGAATTTAAAGTGTTGATAAATCGACAAGAGGATAATCAAAGAAATTCATCTATAAAAAGGTACAAAGCTAGGAGATAACTTCTAACAACAAGCACACGAGATAAAAGCCCCAAACCAAAATAGTCCACCAAATTTTATAGAACACCCATATCCCAAACTTGCCAAACGAAGGATAGGTAAGAGCCACTGCGAATTACCTAGAAGAGAGAGCATGAGAAATTGACAGTCTCGACAAAGAAATTCCTATCTCCTTAGGCTAAGGATAAGGCAGAGGAAAAACCAGCATCCCTCACCACCATTCCAAAATAATAATCCTTCCAAATACTGAGGCTTCCAAAACACGCATGATCAAAAACCTCCCCCACAACTATCAAAATGTTGGGCCTTCTTTGAACTCAAACACTTAATACCAACAATGCCTCCACACAAGGGAGCGAAACTATCACTAGTACCGCCATAGTTACTCGCATTAATAATCATTGTCATCCTTTATGATCCTGACTTCATCGCCATCAAAGAGTCCATTCAACCACCCCATTTCAATTATTTCATTAAGACTAATGACATACTCATTCCTCTGAGAATAAAGATTAAAGAACACCCAAAAGATCCAAGGAACATAACATTAAGGAATCCAACAATGTTGAATTGGTCCCCCATTTTCAATTAATTCTCCCCAAGGTAGATGGGAGGCTGTTATCACCCAAAATGGCACTTCTCCATCCGAGTGCCGACATTCCTCATGTTGGTACACAAAAGGACAATTTTGATTGAAGTGGCCTAAACACTATATATGGGCATGATCTTTGATGCATTTTCCTCAGACTAGCCTTGTATATTTTTTATTATGGATTTTGGGTTGCATACGCGACTATGTGCATTGCAACTCGCGTGTCATACGCGAGTATTTGCATTGCAACTCATGTGTCATACGCGAGTATTTGCATTGCAACCCGCGTATAGTTGCATACGCAAGTATTTGCATTGCAACCCGTGTATAGTTGCATATGCGAGTATTTGCATTGCAACCCGCGTATACTTACATACGCGAGTTCCCTTTGAGCAACTCGTGTGTCATACACAAGTTTCCTATATTAATACCCGCGTATACCTTAATTCGACATTAAAAAATATAATTCGATATTAGCTGAGATTAGTTGGAGCTTAATCCATAACTATCCCAACCTTCGAAAACACTCTATTTCCCAAAGTATAAATAGAGGCCTTGGGGTGGGGGCTAATCAATCAATTTTGGAGAGCAAAGTTATGCTAGTGGTATATATTCAAAGTCTTGGAGCAGCAGAACTCAAAGTCCTTTGGTTGCAGAGGAGTCCTTGTGTCAAAAGTTGGGTTGTACTCTTATCTTGTTCACCACTTGTTAATAAAGAGAATTCTTCTGCCAGTCTTGTATTGAGTTTATTTCATGTATATTGGTTTAATGAATATGTGTGATTATGTTATATATATGCTTTTCATCTAACCTCTAATATACATATGCATGAGATATTACTTGAAGGATTTTCTCTTTGCAGGTGGAGAAGTACATCCCTAGAAGCTTTGGCCGAGAGAAGTGGAGCGAGAGAAGATCAAGCTTGGATCAACCGTCGTTAATCGGGGTAAGTCAAGATTTTCTTCCTATTCTCTTTCCATTCCCTATAAAAGTTGATTGTCTCCAAGTTAGTAGTAAGTTGGTAACCCCAGACCCTAGGTTACAAGGGTGCTTTATCCTGAACAACAAAGGCTTGGCTAGCTAGACCATCTTCTAACAAGTTGATATCTCTTATAACATGAACAAATTGAATCGATTGAAATTGGGGAAGAATACCCAAAGTACTGTTGTGGAGACGACCAACAATTAGATCCTTAATTTATTGATGTTTTAGGTATGTTCCTTAGTTGCATATGTTGTTATTCGATGGCTAATTAAACAAGTTTTAGAAAGAAGAAGAGATTTTCATTTCTGCATTTTGAAGAGAATCATCAACTACTTGAGGAGGTTGCATCCACATAGGCACTATAGCAAAGAGAGAAGGAATTAAGTGGCACGTCAACTTTACAACAAGTTGACCAGCTTTGTTGCCAGAGAATTGGTTTTCATAACAATCTTAACTGGAACCATGGCATTGAGAAAAGGATAAGTGGAGGGTCAACAACTTATTGTGGCCTTACAAATAATTGTAAGACATTTGTATTTAGGATAAGAAGAAACTCCTCTTTGAGACTCTTGTGACTCTTGTTATCTTGTATGGTTGTGAAATTTCGGGCTACAACAACTCATCGTAATACACCATATCATATACTCCTCATAGAAGTTAGCCTTTACCCCATTGATAACATTGTTATGACTAGATAGCTAATGTACAATAAGAAGATAAAAAAACATGGAAGATAAGAGGCTTCAAGCTCTAATCAAAACCATGCATAAAGATGCAAAGGCTTCACTAAATCTTTGGGGAATCGAGGAAGAGGTCACTTTGTAGATTACAATAATAGTAAAAATATTGTTACTTCTAAATTTAAGGAGAAGTTATGGTGTGAAAAAATAAATAGAGGACAAAAGAAAATTAAGATATTACAAGGAAGTGATTAACCCTAATATAAAAGATCAAAACTATCTATCTATTTTAACTAGCATAAATAAGAAAATCAACATTGTTAAAATAAGAATGAACATACGAAAACACAAGCTTGAGTTTTTTTTCCCTCCAAGAAGATATTTAAAAATAAATAAATTCAGCCCTCGACTCTGGTTCACCCCTCGTTGGAGGATCTGATTGGTTTGTAGGATCGGAGTTTGCACTGGAGCATTGGTGTGGCTTTGCCAATGGTTTGTTTAATCTAGAGCAGTCTGATCCCTCAAACTATGTGCCAGTCTTTGGATCTGTCCTCTGGAGCTAGTGTTATGGCTCTGTGTTTTTGCAGGTCGTTGAGAGGTACTGCAAGGCTTCTTGCCAGAGTTTGTTTGGCCCTGTTTCGGACTAATCTCATTGCTCCAAGAATATTTTTAACCTTCGTTGTAGCTCTGCTCTGCGGTGGGAGGCTGCCCTTGCTCTCCTTCGGCTCCCTGTCGTTGTTTCTGAATTGTGTTGGTTATGCTCTGAATTGTGTTGGTTATGTAGGATTTTATTCTTTTCCAGGTGTGAGATCCTAGGCTACATTCTTCAACTTCAACCTTGAACTGCTAGTTCATTTTCTTGTAGGTTGTTTTCAACTCTTTGTTTGATTCTCAGTTCTTATGTCCCTGGCAAGCTGAGCCTTCTCTCTATCGATGTCGGAGGGGACCCTCCTCCTCCTCTTCCACCTGAGCTGGATGCATTCAAACGTTTGGTTGCTACTTGTGGCAAGAGGAAAGGGGGTCCATACACACAGAGATTTGTGAAGAAGGTTGATATTCCCTAAGTTGAACTTCCCACTGAACGGATCTTCTGAATGACACTAAATCTTTCCAAGTGCAGGCTTATTAGGCAATTTATAGGTATTTGGCCTTCTCCTAAAGCTATTGATGGATGGGTTCAAAGAAATTGGAGGCCCTTACTAACTGAAAGCATTCGAAATCACTTTGTAGATAGGCGATACTACTCCTTTGTTTTTTATTCAGCTAAAGACCGTGACCTCATTCTTCGAAATGGACCATACTTCATGGGCCCTCAATGGACCATACACAAGGTGTTTCATCCACTGTTCCTATATGGGTAAGGCTCCCTCACTTACCTTTACACTGTTGGAACTCAGAATCTTTGGAAGCCATTGGGAACAAGCTTGGAAAATACATAGATAAGGCAGAAAGGAAAGATCAATATTCATGTGCAAGAATATGAGTTGAAGTTGATTTGGAGATTGGACTGCCAGAGGTGATCAAGCTAACAATAGTTGAATGGTCTCACATTCAGGAGTTGGACTACGAGCAAATTCCTTTCAAGTGTCGGTTCTGCCATGGTTATGGACACTTTGCCCAAAATTGTAAGAAATAAATCAAAAGAGGAACTTGAAAAAGAGAATGATGAATAGCGGACTCAAGTTCAAAATTCAGGTATTTCCAATCACGATACTAGAAAGAAAGGTAAAGAAGGAAAGACTATGAAAGGATTCATTGCTTTTGGGAAGAGCCTTCCTAAACCTCAGGCTGTAGAAAATCCCAATGCATCTTCCAATCATTTTGTTGTTTTAAGTTCTCCTGAAGTTCCTATTCTTGAAGAGGGTGAACTGCAACAATTCGAAGTGCAGGATGATGAACCTGAAGTAAATATAGGAAGGAAGTCTTGAAAAGAGGCTCGAGAAGAAGAGGCTAAGAGACTAAAGACGCAGGGTAACCAATCCACCATTGAAATGTCACTTTGTAGGAGAAAGAGGACTTGACCCCTAAAGGGAGTAATTACTCCCTCCGTCTCAGTTAAACAATAAAAATCATCTCTTGGAATTGCAGGGGGTTGGGGAACCCAATCAAATAAGAAGCAGTCAAAGATTTAATGAGAATGGTTTCTTCTGACATTCTATTGCTTCAAGAGACTAAGATAGAGGAGGAAGCTCTTCTACTCTTAAGTAAAACAAAACGGAAATTGAATGCTGGCAAAGCTGTCAGTGCGAGAGGTACCTCTGGGGGCCTTGCAACTCTTTGGTGTGATGAAAATTTTCAGGTAAAAAAATGGTTTGTCACCTAGCACTGGATTTTTACAAATCTCTATCATATCTCAAGTAAGATCTCCTTGGCCCTCTTCAATATTTATGTTCCATTTAATTTCAATGAAAAAAAAGAATGTTGGAAATCACTATCAGACTTCTTAGAAACCAATTCTCCTATAAATACTATTGTAGAAGGAGATCTCAACATATCTTTAGCCCTGAATGAGAAAAAAGGTGGAGCTCGTGGCATGGATCATTTTCAAGACAAGGTTGAGGCATTGATCCAAGCCTGTGATTTGAATGATTTTAAACCCAAGAAAGGACGATTTACTTGGTCCAATAACAGAGTTGGTGTTGCCAATATTGTTGCTCGTCTTGACATATTTATGGTTCATAGTTCATTGATGGATGGGAAATTCATTATCTCAACTAAAATTTTGCCCAAACTCACTTCATATCATCACCCCATTTCTCTGATGTTTGAAAAAGAAGAAGACCTTGGCCCAATTCTATGCCACTTCAGTCCCCTCTGAATTGAGAGAGACGATTTTTGGGAAATTGTGTCACAAGCGTGGTCTCATTACGAAGAAGGATCCCCCAGTTTTGTTTGGGAACATAAACTTAAGAAAACTAAATATGCTTTGAAAAATTGGGTTAGAAAACCTCTTAATACTTTGACTATCAGTAGGCAAGAGAGAGTGCTCGAGTTATCAAAGATCCAATTAGGAATGGAAGAAAGTGAAATCACCAAATCTCAACTAGCTCTGGAACAGTTTGCTCAAATTAAAACCTCTCAATCTTTCCGTCAAGAAGAGGAACATCTTCAACTAAAGTCTCGAAGTCTCTAGTTGTAGGCGAGAGATCAAAACATTACCTTCTTCCATCTCCAATGCAGAGCTAAACTGTCATGAACTCATATTTCGGAAATCTCCATTGATGAGGGGGGAATTATTAAAGGCCAAGATCACCTAAAATAGGCTGCAAGTAGGCACTGTCATCTCTTTTGGACTCTATGATGGTGAAGTGTCTGCATATTTTTTGGATAATGTTCCTTCTCTTGTCAACACACATGATAATGATGACCTAATGAAACCCTTCACTGAAAAGGAAAATTTGGATGTCATCTGGGAAATGGAGCCGGATAAAGCTCATGGGTCGAATGGGTTTTCTTTCCATTTTTATAGAGTCTGCTG
Organism: Pseudotsuga menziesii; assembly: GCA_001517045.1. Taxonomy (NCBI): domain Eukaryota; kingdom Viridiplantae; phylum Streptophyta; class Pinopsida; order Pinales; family Pinaceae; genus Pseudotsuga; species Pseudotsuga menziesii. Next base: position 82,617 of record LPNX011101987.1, on the reverse strand, counting down.
AAACATTATCAAATCAGATCTTATTCGCATGGTGACACCTTCCAAAAAGAAGCTAAAGTGGGAGGGTGTACTAATTCTACATTTCTTGCCCTAATTCCAAAGGAAGTTAATCCTTCTTCATTTGACAAGCTTTGTCCTATTTCATTGTGTAATGCCTCTTACAAGATCCTAGCCAAACTTCTAGCCAATAGATTCAAGCTCTTGTTAGGTAAGTTGATCTCTCCTCTTTAGGGGGGCTTTGTAAAAGGTAGGAACTTAGTGGATAATGTAATCCAAGTCCAAGAAGCCCTCCATTCAAGTTTCGAAAAGAAGGAGAAAGGAATGTTAATCGAGTTGGATATGAAAAATTCCTTTGATCAAGTAAAGCTCCCCTTTCTCTATCAAGTCCTTCTCTCTTTTGGATTTAGCTATGAGTTTGTGAATTTGATCAAAGCTTGTACAAATAGGCCTTGGATTGGGCCTCTAGTCAATGGTAGACCCACATAATTTTTCCAAGCTACAAGAGGTCTTTGCCAAGGATGTTCGATGTCACCTTTTCTATACATCTTGATGGCAGAAACTCTTAGCAAAAAACTTTTAGCTGAAAAGGAAGTTGGTTACATTTCAGGCATTAAGATTGCTAGGGGTGTGGACCCAATAAACCATGCCCTATTTGCGGACGATTCTATCTTTCTAGGAGGGGCCCCATTGAAGATTGCTCGGGCCATTAATGAAATTCTTCAAAAGTTCTGCCTAATTTTAGGAGCCTTAATCAATAATAAAAAGAAAGTGTTGTTTGTGGTTGGAATGTAGATCATTCGACAATTCTTCAAATAACAAACTCCTTGGGATTTCCTAGTTTTGATAAGTGGGAGAGGATGACATATTTAGGGCTATCTTTAACTGTTGGATAAAGCCCTCTCTCTCTTTGGCTCAAAGTAATAGCTAAAATCAAAGCCAAAATCACTTCTTGGAGTGGTCAGTGGTTAACAACCAAGGCTGGAAATTTGATTTTGATAAAGGCAGTTCTTTTAACACTTCACATCTTTCAATCCTCTTTGTTGCTTGCCCCTAAGTCTATTTCGTCTCAGATTTCCAAATTTTTGAGATATTTTCCCTGAAATGGCAGTAAAGTAAGTCGAAACTAGATACATCTGGTAAGTTGGGATATTCTTAAAAGACCTATATCAGAAGGTGGATTACAAATCAATGACCTTGGATTGGCTAATCTGGCATTGGGAGGTAAACTCATTTGACAGCTATATGTGGATAAAAATCACCGTGTTAGTAAGTTGTTTAGGATTAAATATCTAAAGGGTGACTCTTTGAGAAATTTAGCAACTTCTAATACTCCCACAGGCACAACTATCTGGAATTCATGCAAAAGAGGAATCGATAAATTTAATCAACAACTCTATAAAATCCCTGGCAATGGGAAGAGGATCCTTCTCTAGGAGGATAAAATCTCAGGAAATCCTTCTCTTTCCTCTGTCATCTTGTTAGAAGATATTAAGGACTGGTTACCTAATAAAGGCCTGCTTCGTTTGGCTGATATCCATTCTTGGGACAACGCTGGAAACTGGGCAAGTTGGTCTTTTCCTGAGCTTCCAGATCATCTCATATCCCAAAAAAAATTGTTGCTGTCCTCTCTTTCAGGTCTTGCTCCAGTTCATTGATCCTATAAAGACAAATGGGGTTGGAGCAATTATGGAACTTACTCAGCTGGAAAAGGTTTCATTGAATTACAAGCTACACATTCCTCAAGTTTTTCCCCTGTGATTTGGAAATCAGTTTGGTCTTCTCATTGTCTTCCCAAGGTGAATTTTTTCTCATGGCTGATCATGCATAATAAGGTGCTGACTGGCGAAAACTTGTTAATACGTGGCTCTCATGGCCCTTTTAGGTGTTGCTTTTGTAATTCAGCCTTTGAAATGGTAGACCATATCCTTATTGATTGTGCCTTTTCTAAATTGGTGTGGGAGCTAGTCCTTCACGACTCAAATATTTATGTCCTAGTCCAATCTCCAGTCATTTCTCTCTACCTTTCCTGGAAGAGTGGTGTCCTAAAAAAACCGACAAAACTGCTGACTGGTTCAAGCTTTGGCGTTTGATTTCTGAAATATACTTGGTGGAAATTGTGGCTCGCTAGAAACAACTGGATTTTCAATAACCAAACTTCGACCCCCTAGATCGTGGCTCATAAAATTAAGTTGCTAGTTGTTGAATCTACAGGAAAATTCATGTCCCCTTCATCCCCGCCCTTTGCGATTTCAACATGGCTTGGCTCCAGTCCATTAGGATTGAGAAAGTTGATCTGTGTAAAACCTGTCAGCTCCCCTCCCTGGAGTTTTTTGTGGAAACGTTGATGCATTTAAGTCATCGTGGATGAGTTCCTCTTCAACGACAATTTTCTTTGATGGTGCATCCAAGGGGAATCATGGGATCTCAGGAGCTGGGGGTTTGGTTTTCTCTCGAGATAGATTGATTGGATCCAGTTTTAGCTGGGGACTTGGAATCATGTTGAATAACCAGGTTGAAAGTTATAACCTCCTTAAGGCATGTCAAAATGCGAAGGAGAAAGGATATAAGTCAATTCAAATCTTTGACGATTCAAAGTTGTTGATCAAAGTATTAAAGTCAGCTGATCATTTCAATAATTCTGCCTTGAATAAATCTTTGCATAGAATTCAGAATATTTTGAAAGAATTTGACAAGGTCGCATCTTTGCACATCCTACGGGATCTAAATAAACTTGCAGATGCCTTGGAAAATAAAGCATGCATGTTGTCTCAAGTTATCCTTAGCATCAACAAAGAATCCAACTATTTTCATCCAATTCCTTAATTGTGATCCAATAAGTTGTAATTTGTCTAACTAGGAGATACACTCTCAATCTGTAAGAATTTTTACAATCTCTTACCTTCTCAAAGTATTTCTATTGATTGTGTAATTGGTTGATTGGCATTTTCCAAAATAGACCTGTAATCCTTCATAATAATAAAAAATTATCCGTTTGAGTTAAAAAATAAAAAATAAAAATGAACTCTCGCAATCTCCTTAGTGAAACAAGGCATTGGACAATTCTTAAAACATCATGGATCGAAAGAATTTGTCATCTTTGTGACACCAAGAGGGTTGAATATGAAAAGAGCTTTCTCTTAGAATGTCCTACATACACCCACATTACATCTCAATTTTAAAACATTTGTTACAGTACCAACCTTCCTAGTTAACTCATCGTGGCTATGGTGATTTAAGAGTGCTTCTCTTAGAGATTTTTTAGCACATAAATAAAATTCTAAAGCAAACTAAGTAATTCCTTACCTTTTTTCTTAAGGTGTGGTAGAAAAAAGTTAATGGTCTTAGTGGACATTAATAACCACTGACACACACACACACATATTGAGTGATTGAGTGGTTTAAGTTTCATGAAAGAGGTCTAAGACCCAATACCCCTAGTTGGCTACCTATGTTGCCTACTTCACTTGATGTTCCTACTAGGTCACAAACTGTAATCAACACCAATGAGTTTACACTAGGTACTATATATGTGAAATGTGTTGAATTTGTGAATCATTGATCTACAGGAAAATGAGAGCAACAATGGAGTAGAATTATATAGTGGAATATCAAGAACAATGTACACTAAACAAGACAAATTTGAGACAAATCTGATAAGAATTGATCAGTTAATTACAACATTAATCTTCATTAATTCAATAGTAATACAATGGTGTTACAATAAGGATAATTCGAATCATGTGGGTAGGATTCGAATCTACCAACTAAACCTGATTGAATGGCTGACTCAGTGTGTCTAAATCACTACATGGGATCCACTGGTCTAACTCTTGATGTCTAAATCAATTAAAACTAGTTAAACTCGTTAAACTAATGAGGTAGGTGGAAAAAGGTGCCACTTCTCAATGCATCTATGCAAAACTGGTGCTAGAATAACTGAGAGTGATCTAACTGAATGTAACTGGAGTTTGACTCACCATAATTGCCTACCTACCACAACCAATGGATGGAGGCTGGTGGTGGCACTCGGAGTGGCTCCTAGAATGTAGGGATTGGCACCAATGGCACCAGTGGCACCAAACTCACCCAAATGACTCCTAAGTTAGGCAATATGATCAAATAGACTATATATGGACAAGGGAGGATTATACAATCCTAACACCCCCCTTAACCCTAACTTAGACAACTTTGGGCCTTGACAACTAGGTTAAAAGTCACCCATACAATATAATGAAATTTAAAAAGAAAATGCTAATAAACTAAGGAAAATGGGGAAAACCTCATGAGAACCCCTCCCCCCTCTCAAAATAAGCAGTGAATCAGGAAAACAAGCTATACTTAAGAGAAAATTTTCCTCTTTGGGTAATAACTTGTACAAATTTTGTTGTAATTTGCAGCAATGCAGTAGCTTGGTTTTTATGTGCAGCAACGTCCTGAGACTGTGAATGTGAACCTCTCAATTTTATTCTAATATGATGAATGATCTTTTTGTTTCTTCTTTATGGAGGAGAAATGGAATGATCAATTATGTTCTTCAGTGGGATAAATTGTTGATCATTCGCTATCATCAAGTAGCATTTCCATGGAAGTGTGGTACACCACTCTATAGATATTGAAGTTGTGTGAGAGAGTGCAACATGTTCATTCTGACATTGGGACCATGTTCTCCTTCTGTCTTCTTGATTACTAGTACCATCCCCAACTGCTTCAATGAGATTTTGGGCCCATTTAGGCTTATGCCACTGATTTGGAAAGGGAGCTGGATCTAGATCTAGATTCTCATGAGGTACAACCTCAATATCAAGATCATATTGATCTTGTTCCTCTTCATTTGAATATGAAACATAAGACAAAATATCATCATCAAATGGAAATGTAAGAGTGTTTATACCTCCTTTTGCTTGGATTATGGTGGATCAAACAACCGATCTTCTTCAAACTGAACACTGCACTCTATGAAGCACTTCCTAGTTTCAAGCTCCATCAATTTATATGCTTTTGCATCCTCAACATATCCCAACAATATGCATTCACTACTCTAGGCTTGGAAGGCCTTTCACTTGTCCATAGGTATTCTGGACCAAGCTTTGGAACCAAAGACTCTCAAGTGAGAGACATCAGGCTAATGCCCATGTAGTGCTTCAAAAGGAGTTGCCCCAATCATTGATTTGTGACCCACTCTATTTTGTATGTATGAAGCACAATTTACAGCTTCACCCCAAAGAGAAGGAGGAAGATTCTTGGCTTGGAGAATATAGGCTGTCATATCCTTCAATGATTTGTTTTTCCTCTCAGACACACCATTTTGTTGTGGTGTGTATGGAACTAAGTGTTCCATTCGAATCCCCTTTGATTCACAATACTGTTGAAAATATATGTTAATGTATTCACATATGTTATCTAATCTAATGGACTTGATCTTCTTTTCGAAACTATTTTCAATCAAGGCTTTAAAAACCTTAAAATTTTCAAATACCTCTAATTTTTGTTTCTTAAAATATACCTAGCAGAACCTTGAACAATCATCAATAAAAGTAAGGAAATACCTGTAGCCATTGTTTGATGTTGTAGGAATTGGTCCTGAAACATCACTGTGTATCAGATCAAATGTAGAGGCAGCTCTATTTGGCTTCCCAACTTCATACCTCTTCTCTGGAGGCTTACCTACCAAGAAACCAGGACATACTCCATTTGAAGTTTGGATGATGGATGTGAAGCAGGCAGGAAATGGGAGAACTCATATGCCTTTGAGGCATGGTTAGCAAACCCTTTTGCTATGAGATTTCCAATAGTTTTTCAGCGATTTCCACTGAGTCAGAGTCGAATGCAACTCTCTTGGGAGATCCTGTATGAGTCATCTGATAAATAAACAACAAATTTGCTGCAAGAGAGGGAACATAAAGAACATTCTTGAACTCACCATGCTGGATTTTAATAGAACCTCTCCCAACAGCTGGGATTTGGGAGTCATCTCCCATATGAATGATATGTCCTCCTGTTAGAGTGAGAGTGGTGAAGGATTCCTTAGGGGTAACCATGTGGTTGGATGCTCAAGAATCTATCAAATAAGCTTTTGATTGAGTGAGGCATGCCTTCAAGGCATGGCACCTCTCATGATCTTCTGTCAGTTGTCGAGCATCAGATTTATTTACTCCTTGTGGGATGGAAATATTGTTATGTTCAAGGAGTGTTGATAGTTGGTTGATTGTCTTCTTCATGCATTAGCTCTCTGGATGGAAGCCTCTCATACAATATGGACACTTAGTCTTCTTGGATTTCTTATTTTTTCTTAGAACCCGAGGCTCCATCGAAAGATCTCTAATTCTCCTTTGGCTTCAAATCAGTGGTTTTGGGCTCCTTCCCTTTATGCTTCCTTCTTGCTTGCACATTGTTAGAGTTTGTCATCAAGAGTGTTTGATTCTTGGAGGTTTGAATCACTCCCATTTGAACCAATTTATCTTGTTCTTGTATTAAGGAATCAACAAAAGCATCTAGAGAAGGCATCTTGCAATTGGGGATGGAAGCTCTTCTAGAATGGAATGTAGAGACAAAGACTGAGTACTCAGAGCCAAGCTTGCTCAGTAATGACAGCACACACTGCTCGTCTTTCCTCTCTAATCCACATTTTTTGTGTAGTACTAGTGACTTGTATTTTGTGAAGAATTGTTGAATAGATTCGAAACTAATGGGTTGTAATGCAATGAGCTCATTCTCCAATATGTGCCCTCAAATCTCATATTGTTTTCCAAACAAATATTCAATCTTCTCTCGAGCTTCCTCCGAAGTCCTTACTCCCTCAAGGTGGAACAAAAGATCCTGGGAGATATGAGTGCGCATGATGCCGAAGGCCTCATCAATTCGATTCAAAAATTTGTTCTTCTCAACATGATGTTGGGGCTTAGTTTCTCTGCCCATAGTCATCCTATACAGGCCAAGCTTGCGCAATGACACTTGAATATCTACCCTCCAATCAGTGTAGTTGAAGGGTGTAAGGATTCGAAGTACGAGAGCTGAAGAATCCATCTTTCTATATGTTGAACAGTCAATTCCTCAAGAATCTACATAGGTACCTGCAAATAACACTACAAAAACCAAATTCAATTTGTAATCATGTCATTTTCAATCCTTTCCACCTCGACATGTACACTTTCTCAGAGTCTATCACACCAACAAAGACTTCTCTGGATGAATCCAGAGTTAGCAAGGAAAAAATTGTAGGATTTATGTGGAAACTCAACTGTTTTTGGTGTACAATGGAGATTGAACAAGACTTGTTGCTATCCTGAACAAAGCTCTAATACCATGTTGAATTTGTGAACCATTGATCTACAGGAAAATGAGAGCAATAGTGAAGTAGGATTATGCAGTGGTATATAAAGAACAATGTACACTGAACAAGACAAGTTTGAGACAAATCTGATAAGAATTGATAAGTTAATTACAACTTTAATCTTCATTAATTCAGTAGTAATACAATGGTGTTACAATAAGGAGAATTTGAATCATATGGATAGGATTCGAATCTGCCAACTAAACCTAACTGACTGGCTAACTAAGTGTGTCTAAATCATTGCATGGGAGCCACTAGGATAACTCTTGATGTCCAAATTAGTCTACAATCAGTTTAAACTAGTTAAACCAATAAAACTGACGAGGTAGGTGGAAAAAGGCGCCACTTCCCCATGCATCCATGCAAAACTAGCGCTAGACTAACTGAGAGTGATCTAACTAAATGTAATTGGAGGCTGACTCAACATAACTTCCTACCTACCACAACCAATTGATGGAGGCTGCTGGTGGCACTCAGAGGGGCTCCTAGAATGTAGGGATTGGCACCAGTGGCACCAATATCATGGTGGTACCAAACTCACCTAAATGACTCCTAAGTTAGGCAATATGATCAAATAGACTATATATGGACAAGGGAGGATTATATAATCCTAAACAAATGTAGGGAAGTGCTCAAGACTTTCCTTGGAATGCATGTGTGTGTGTGTGTGTGTGTGTAGGGAAATAAATGTTATTTCAAATGGCTTATCCCAACCTTCAACTTAATCATGGACAATCAATAAAATATAAGGAGGTGGGTGGGTAGATGTCAAAACCCCAAATTTTCTGAAAAATTTAAAATTTTTAAATGCATAAAAATTTCATGATTTCAGTAAACTAATTATTAAATTAGTTATATGTTACCAATTCGTTATCTGAATTATCTATTCAGTTATGTTTATTTTATAGAACAGTTCTTTTCAGTTTGTTGACTTGTTTCTCTTTTGCGACTACAAGGTGGGATTGTCATGCAAAACTGGGCTTACTTAGCTTTCGAGCTAATGCAGAAGGTTTTCATGTTCTTACAGACTACAGGTAAGAAGTTTGGGTGCTGCTTGTCGATATTCGAAAGTATTTAAATACAAATTCGTCGCAAAATATAAAAGCTCAGTAAGAAAATAAATGCTAAACAAATTTCAAAGCTTAATGAGGTAAACTCAATAAACTGTCTTACTTGTTAGTAGCTGTAATTTACAGTTGTTATTGATTACTGAATTATCTGATATCTATCATAGTCATCACGCGTCCCAATGCCTTAACTAAATCTTTACAAGCATAGTAAGAAGTAGCAGAGTTATGAGATCAATGGTTTACTTCCATATGTGCACAATTACATTTACATCGTATTGTTTATTAATAAGGGGTTTATATTTTATTTACAAGCTGCTACTTGAGAAAGCTATACTAATGTTGTTGCATAGAGTTTTATTCACACAACATCTATTTTCAAGCATAACTAGAACTTATCTTTAGTAAGATAGATATCTCATTGCAACAAGATTTATCCTATCTCTTTTATAGATATAAAGAGGCATGTCCTTAAGGGACTATAGTTCTTAAAAGTATGCATGACATAAAAGTTTTATGGCCCAACTACTTTATTTGGTGAATCTTTTGATAAGAGATTGTTGACATAACCCTTATTATGTTACAATTTATTGTTGAAGAACATTTATGCTAAGCAATACATTCTCCACGTAGATGTTAATACTTTATTTTGTATCTTTTACACAACCTTATTATTTAATGAATATAAACAAAGCCATTGAGGTTAATATAATCCCATTGGATAATTACCCTAGCTTTACTCTATAAACCCTCTATAATATTGATAGTAAACTTATGCCTTAAGTTACATAAATTGGTTGAATTGTTACTTTATAAAGCATAAAGAAAGTATAAGGTGTGAAAACAAAAGGGCCAAGAATAAACCATGTTCATAGTCAAATTAGAGCTTAACCTTGTTTAAAGTTCTATAAGCTTTGTAAGGGAATAAATACCTCCTTTACATACTTTTAAGTTGGAGTAAGTATTGTTTACCTAGCTTAGAGAGAAAAGTTTATAATTATAACTATGCCATAGTAAAATTATTGTTTACCCTTGGTCTACGTTTTACAATCTAAGTTTTCAGAACTCCTTTAGAAGTATAAGTCTAAGTCTCGCGCTGGAAAGGATCCACGCTAAACTATTCATAAGATTAGACTTGGTTTACGTTGGTAGATATTATAACTTATAAGGTAAGGGGTCGTAAGTCCCACACAATTTGGATGAATGATATGATAAGGTGTTAATAATAACCAATCTTATGTTTTCCATGCAACATTGTGAAGGTTTGACATTGAGGCATGGTTATAATTGATCCTTCGATTATCAATGATTGGAATAATGTTGCTGATGAGCTCGCCCAAACTATATGCTCAAACCCACTGCATGCAAAAATATTTAGTTGATGTACGTGGCTTCACGACAGCCAAGCAAAACGTGGATAAAAGACTCTCCCTTTCAAACCCTAAGCTCATTGTTCAGCATGGTTTTCGGCTCCTGCCGCTCTGCACTGTGTTCATGTCTACGCTGTCGTTTACTTCCATTGCCAGTAGTCTCCCTTTTGCTGTTACCAGTTGTGAGCTTATCTCGAATGCCTTGATAGGGAAATGCTGTCATGAAGACTGTTGGTTCTTGGATTTAGGTTTGTGATGTTTTTCTTTAAGTTTTGACCTTCATAACTAACTCCATTCTGAACCATTCTTCTGCAAAAATAGATTTTCTCCCTCCTCGACCTGTGCTGAGAGTAGTGGCTTTGTAATCCAGAGTTATTGGGCATAGAGTTCCCTCGTAAGATAGTTTCTTCCTTTTTGCTTGAAGTGTATCGATGACCTGTGTGTAATTGCTCATTGCATTGTCTGCTTCTTTACTCCGTTGCAGTTGGAAACTCTCCTCCTTTGCCGCAAATGACGGGTTTTCTTCTTCTTGCGCTGGGTTTTTTTTTACTATTCGAGGGTGGTCGTGTTACGATAAATTTTTAGGTAAGCATTCTTTAATTCAAAGAAATCATTTTAACAGAGTAGTTATTTCATTACACAGCCTTTTTCTTTAAAAACAAGTTTAACACCTTCGTTCTTTTTATTTGCAGGTGTTGGCCCGTCTCCCTCTGCGTAGTTTGATGAGAGGCTAAGGCAACAGTTGCTGGTCACGGGTAAGCCTGGTTTTACCATGGCACTTTCTCCTTGTCCAAACCCTTATGGGTTAATATGGGTTGGTCGCCGCGGCCTGAATAACCATGGTGTTTTTTTGGTTATTCTGGTTATTTGATTTGTTATTTTTAAAGGGTGTTAAAACCCTTGCTTAGTGCAGGGTTCTCCGGCTTCGGCCGTGAGTGTAAACGTTATTTTGTTTTAATTACTGTGTTTATATAATAATAAAAAATGTAAAAGATGTACAGGCTATATAAGTCTTACTCAATGGATTTTATTGAAGACCGAGAGGCAAAAAGAGTTAGACTCTTTCCTTTTATTAACTCAGTTGAAATTTTGATAATGTAGGGTTCGACCCTTAGCTCGAGTTATAATATGTAGTTACTGTTCCTTAAAGGAAATAACATCTTGTACTTCTAAAGCACTTCATTACTTGTTGTATATGTTGTATACTGGTTGATTAAGTAAGCTCTATAAGTCAAGCATATAAGTTGATTAATACCAAAGAGTTTTTACCCTGAAGTAATATTTACTTGATACCTTGTGGGTTTTCTGTGCCTTGTTTTTATAATAAATTACTCTGTTATAATAAAATTTGTAACTGTTTACTACATAACCTTTAACCCTTACAACATAAAAGAAATTCATGTTTTCTTGTAGTGTACTTAAGCAACTGTCGGTTACTTCTTTGAGTACAAAAGTTATACTTTTCTTCGTGTTACTATAATGAAATATCCACATTACTTAATTACATAATACTACTGTACTTATAAATTGTATTTTACATGCATACTTAGCCCATATAGTTTATATATATTAAAAGAAATATAATTGTTACCCTACATCTTATAATGACTTTATGTTTTAATACAGTATTTATGTATCTGTAAGATACAACCTTTGGATACAGAATTATATTCTGGTTATTATTAATATTATTATATAAAACATTACTTTATTTATATATATTGATGCTGTTCTTTATCATTATATATTTATTAACTTTATTCTTTGTTTAGTTATAATCACAAAATAAATTAATGTTTTATTACTGTGTTCTTAGACTTTCTGTACTAAATACTTTATAGAAACACTCTCTGTAATCTATATTGTCTTGTTTATGTTACAAGTTAATAATTATAAATTACAAGTAAAGGAATTAATCTATTTTCTACACTCTTAATATCTTAAGAAGTGTAGGTTAGTAGTTGTATATTTTTGTTTATGTTTAACTAGGTAGGACAGAAATGAAAGAATAACATATAATACTTTCTTAAAAGTGAATTATGCTACTAGTTGAATTACCTGTAGAAGTAAATCGAGATTATTACTATTCTTTCTTTCAATTTGATTTTTACCCATGCAGTAGTTAAGACTGGAAAGAAGTAAACTGTAAAGTTATAAAGCAATAAGGTTACTGAAAGTAACTATTGTATCAAAACTATTTTATCTACTCATTCCTACTATTGTCAGTAAATAATATAGTTTCTTTCTCTGTTTCTAAAAGACTGGTAGATTCAGTACATGTTGATTACTACTCCTAAACAAAAGATATTTCTTCTGATAACAATACAAATAAAATACTTTTAACTCCATTAACATTCTGTTCTGCAATTTCATCATACTATCTTTACTTATAATTTCGCCCCTGTGCTGGAGTACGGTTTGGTCATACCAGATGAGGAAAAACACAGGAGGGGTTTTGTTTTTCATTAAAAGATTCTATTACTAACCAAATTAAAAACACTTGATTACTAAATCATCTAAATCTTTATATCATAAGCTAGAAACATAACATTCAATCATACACAGTTATTAAAACAAAGACTGTTAGATGACAGAACCTGTTCTTGAGCTTGGACAACAACAGCAATGGGAGGTCGTTCCTCCCTACCAAATCCTGGAGAGCGCTCAAACAACGACTCCTCAGGACCCCCGAGCTTGCTCTGGTCTCCCTGGCTGGAACTAGGTGCAACAATAATCCAGTACCAATCTTCAGACTTAGTACAAATCCTGAACTTATCAGTAAGTTCTCTAAGCTTATAAGCTGTAACAGACCAATTTACTGCAGATTCTCTCTCAAAACACTTTCCCACTGTTTTTCCCTTTTTCCCCAATGAATTTCCTGAATAGCATTCCTCCTGAATGATTCTTCTCTGGAAAATATCTGAGCAACCTCAGCTCTATTCATTGGGTACTTTTAAAAGATTGCCTAGGTCTTTTTTAGGTTAGTTGTCATTTATTGAGCCACCTGCTATGATCCCACTTTCTTGGGGGATCATGACCCCAAATATAGGGAGGTTGCCACTTACAACCTAGGAAGTGTTTGAGGATGCTGCCACTTGTCTTTTGCCCTCCACCTAAGTCCTTCCACTAGTTTGACCAGTAACCTCTTATTAACAGCTCTCCCATGCTGTTGTCTCCACTTTTTATTTATTAATAATAAAATATTCAGAATTACATTCCACTTCTTTTGACTCTGCTGAGTCATCAGTTCCTACTTAGCATTAATTTTAACATAATGTCTTAGGAAATCAAATTAAAACAATTAATATTATTTTACAAAATTGGGGTATGTGACAGTAGATCTCTAACTATCATCATCTCCCCTTTTAAAATTTTGTTAGATTGTTGTTTAAGGGTTATTTGACCAAAGAGACATATGATATTTTAGGGATATTTTGGTATTTGCAATAAGTACTTGTTTCAGGAAATTTTTAATTGGGTTGTGTGGATAGGGAGCTCAATGTTCTCAATCCCTTTTTGTTTTATTTGAAAATACTTTCAATAAAATTTTGATTGAGTCAAACAAAAGATAAATGGAATTGAAGAGGCAAGGAATATTTCTAAACATGGTATGTTGAGAGACAATGTTATATTTCTTTTGTAGTCTTTCAAAGGATATAAGTGAAATGTTGGAAAGCATTATGCAAAATGTAAGTGTAATTTTGTTTTTTTGTCAATAAAATAATGATCTTATATATATTGATGGGCATTGGATTTAACATCTTTTTATCATCATTTCAACTTATATATAGTCCCTTTTTCTTATCCATAATCATGCACTTGTCTCTTTTAATGCTTATATGCGAGTTTTTATGATCAAGGTGTTTTTTCCATTACATGTCTTAGTATTTCATTTGATATTTTTACTAACATTGGGGGAATTACTGTATTATATATTTGCTTTGGATATTGAATCATCTATTGGGAAGCAACTACAAAACATTTGAGGGAGTTATATAGTAGTTGCAGAAACTCTATTGGTAGTTGCAGAACCTCTACAAGCAACTGCATTAGAAAATATACAGGTACTCACGAAAACTCTATAGGCAGCTACAAAACCTTTTTTATGCAGCTATGAGAACTCTATAGGAAGATGCAGAACCTCTATAGGAAGCTACGAAACATCTATAGGAAGCTATGGAACCTCTATAGGAAGTTGTGGAAACTCTAATGGCAGCTACAAAACCTCCTATAGAACCTATGAGCTGTGGAACCTAGACAAAACCTACTAGCTGTGGAACCTCCTATATAACCTATGAGCTGTGGAACCTCCTACAGAAACTACGAGTCACTGAACTTATCGGCTGCAGAACCTCCTATAAAACCTGTGAGTTGCAAAACCTCCTACAAAACCTACATAATTTATAGAACAATTAATAATTTGAATCTGTCTTCAACCACTTATCACTCCATGGATCAAGGAGCATCATTAACCTGTTGAATATGAAAAGAATCATGGATAAAGATTAGATATGGTATTTTTGCAAAGATCTTCAGACTAGTTTTGAATTATTTTTGAGATCCAATTTTTTAGAAATTTGTTGAGGATATTTTGGTTCCTAATTGCAACGAAGGTGTTATTAAGGGGACAGTTCTACTCATAATTATGTCATTTGTCGACGACCTATGAGTAGCTGTCCCCTTTCCACCACATAAACATGAAACCTCTCCTGTGCAAATTTATGTTTGAAGTAAAAATAATAAGTGAAGGAATCAATTGATGACAATGTCCTTTTAGTTTGAGTTTGACATGTGAATGTTGTGTCTAGCAAATGGCAGTGCCAGAATTGACTTCTAATTCATTAGACTAAACATGAACCGTGTATATTGTTGTTGGACAGTTGTAACGTCTTTGTGGGAACAACTTCATCTTTGACGCTCAATTATGTGACTACATTCCAAACTCCTGCTTGCATCTACTTGGACAAAATTTGATGACACTAACAATTGTCTTATTCACTGCACCAAAGCTTCGAACACTATATCTCGAAGAATGCCACGAGATACAAGAGCTGCCTAGTGTAGAATGTTTGGCTTCTTTGAAGACGTTGAATGTTATTGGATGTGAGGAGATCCAAAAGTTCACAGGCATTGGATGTGAGGAGATCCAAAAGTTCACAGGTGTGGAACTTTTGACTTCTTTAGAGACATTTAATGTTAAGGAGTGCCATAAACTTTAGAGCATACAAGGGTTGGGCTAGCTTATAAAGCTCAGAACACTATTTGTGGAAGATTGTCGCGAAGTTGGAGAAATTCCTTTTTTATTCTTTCTCCATAAGTCTCGTTAGCTGAAATTCTTAAAAAATACGTGTCTAAAACTCAAACTGTTAGAAATTCTTGAAAATAATTAAAATCTACTAGAAATTAAGCGTAGACTATTCCATTTGATTCTAAAACTCGTAAATATGAAACTTGAACGAAACCTTTCAAAACATAAAAGAATTAAGTAAAACTTACCATATTGTTTGCAAATTTGAAGCCACTACTGATAGATCTTCAAGAATTGCAGGGAAGGACAATCATACCGTAAAGACCTGAGCAATTGATAGAATTGGGATTTCTTTACCTGCATACTCCTCACCGTCTACACATCATCCACATAAGATTGTAACAAAATGAATAGATATTGTTAATAATTAATAACTCTATACAAACACTTGCAAAAGATTTAGCAATACGACAATAACAACTAGGAGGTGTATAATGTGTACAACATATATGTGCGAAGCCAATACATTGTCCTTGAACGTGAAAAAGATGTTCCTAGTACTCAAATATTACAAAAGAACATGGACAAATGGTATAAAAGGAGTTGAAAAACTGTGAATACTACAAAAGAATATGTACAAATGGTACAAATGGAATTGAGAATTTGTGAATGAAGAAAATTAATCACAGTTTAATATTAAAATTATATAATAGGTTTTAATATATGAAGTTAGTATATATTTAATTTAAATACTTACAAGTCTTTGAGATTTTTTCTATAAATAGAATTTATGTTAATAGAATATTATATAAGTAATTGATGTTATTTGGTCAATGGAGTCGGACAAAGCCCCAGGCCTTGACGGGTTTTTCTTCCATTTTTATTGAGTTTGTTGGACTGTAATTAGGAAAGATTTACTCTGGATGATCAAAGCATTCCAGTTAAAATCCAAAGTGGGTGGTTGTACAAACTGCACATTTCTTGCATTAATTCCTAAAGAAGCTAATCCTTCTTCTTTTGATTGTTTCAAACCTATTTTTGCTATGCAATGCTTCTTATAAAGTCTTCTCTAAACTACTAACTAACAGACTTAAACCCCTGCTAGAGAAATTGATTTCTCCTTTTCAAGGCGGGTTTGTAAAAGGGAGACACATTATGGACAATGCAATTTTAGTGTAGGAAGCTATGCATTCCAGCTTTCATCGGAAGGAAAAGGGTATGCTAATCAAACTCGACATGGCAAATGCTTTTGACAAGGTAAAGTGTTCCTTTCTTTACTCAGTTCTCCATTCTTTTAGTTTTAGCCATGCCTTTTTAAACTTGATAAAAGCTTGCATTGATAAACCTTGGCTAGCACCTCTAGTAAATGGCAGACCAACAAACTTTTTTCAAGCTGCCAAGGGTCTATGACAGGGCTGTCCTCTCTTGTTGTTTTTGTATATTCTTATGATTGATTCTTTAAGTAGAAAGTTAGCAGCAGGAAAAATTGTTGGGATCATTCCAGGCATAACTTCAATGGTTGGTGTTGAAGCTATTAACCATGCACTCTTCGCGGATGACACTTTACTATTGGGAGGGGCTCCATTAAATAAGGCCAGAGCTTTTTCTGAAATTATGAACCAATTTTGTATTGTATCAAGGGCACATATTAACAAATTAAGATCTTTGTGTTCGGATGGAATGTAGATCAATAAAAAATTGCAAAAAAATCTCAGATTTTGGGTTTTTAAGGATATGCCTTTTGGGACAATGTTAAATATTTGGGTCTTCCATTAACCTTGGGACAAAACAACCCTTCTCTCTCATTGGAAATCATTAGAAAGATAAAAGAAAATATAGTCTCGTCGGGTGAACACTGGCTTACAAAGGCAGGGAAGCTAATAGTGATCAAGTTAGTACTCTCAGCTCTACCTATTTACCAATCATCTCTCCTTCTGGCACCAAAATCGATCATGGATCAGATATCCAAACCTATCAGAGACTTCCTTTGGAGAGGTGGGAAAAGAAACCATAACCGTATGCATTTGGTTAATTGGGAAACAGTAAAAAGACTCGTTCTTGAAGGAGGATTGTAAATCAAAGACCCAGGGCTGTCTAATCTAGATATGGGAGGCAAATTGCTTTGGCAACTATTCTCTAATAAAAAGCATCTAGTGAGTCAAATCTTCTGGAAGAAATATCTCCATGGAGGAACTATGAGAAATTTTCAAATGGCAAACACACCTAAAGGTTCCATCACCTGGAATTTATGCAGAAATTGTCTTGAATATTTTAATCACCTTCTATATCGAATTCCAGGTAATGGCAGGCAAATTTTTTTGTGGAATGATAAAATCACAGGAAACGATTCTCTAAATTATGTTATATATATCAATGAAATCAAGAAATGGTTGATCAACAAAGGAATTTACAAACTCTCTGTAATAATCTCCTGGGATAAATCTTGCAATTGGGATTCGTGGTCTCTTCCTAAACTGACAGACTGTGACCTCCTTGTTCTTCACGCATAACAGAAAACATTGCTGGAAAAATTAGTTGGGATGGATCCCGTCCATTCATCTTGTAAAGACAAGTGGGGATGGGGACCTGCTAGGATTTATTCTGCTGCCAGGGGATTTATGATTATTCAGTCTTCAAAGCAAATTAATTCGACTCCCTTCTCTGGTTCACTCAACACAACATTTTGGAAGCTTGTATGGAATTTTCCTAGTATACCAAAAATAAATTTACTTATTTGGACTCCTATGGACCAGAAATTGTTAACTGGATAAAATTTGTTAAAAAGAGGCTTCTCAGGACCATACAAATGTTGCTTCTGTCTTCAAGCTGCTGAGACTTCTGCCCATATTTTGGTTGGTTGCGTTTTTGCTCAGAAAGTTTGGGAAAATTTCTTATGTGGGTTGAATTATACTTGTATTCCAATAAATTCTGAACCTATAATGCAGCTTTTCAAAAACTAGCAGTCAAGGTATCCTGGTGCTTTCCCTACCAATCATGAATGGAGGAAGATTTCACAAGCTTTTCCAAACTTTATTTGGTGGGAAATTTGGCTGGCTAGAAATGATATGATTTTTAACAACAAAGTTTTGAAACCTGAAATAGTAGCATCAAAAGCTAAGGCTTTTCTTTTGGAAACAGTTGGAAACATACAAATTGATGAAAATAAATTAGAAGTTGAGCATAAATGGATTGGTTCGTTGGAAGTGGAAAAAATTCAGCCGGGTCTGAGAAGGTCGGTTATGAAGCCATTTTGGCAGAATAGAATTTTAGAAAAGGAATTTTCATAATGGTTGCAAATGAAGAATAAAGTATCAATTTTCTTTGATGGAGCGTCAAAAGGAAACTTGGGAAAAGCTGGGGTAGGGGGATTGATTTTCTATCCAGGAGGAAACTTAGAAACAAGCTTCAGCTGGGGAGTAGGACAAACTACAAACAATCAAGCAGAATTATATGCTCTTCTAAAAGCATGTCAACTTGCAAGGCAATGGGACACAACAACATTCAAATATTTGGAGATTCTGAAATCATCATAAAAGTTTTAAATTATGATTCAATGTTCAATAAACTCAGTATAAATGTGACCATGCAAAGGCTGCACTTCATTTTGGTAGATTGCATATCAGTCACCTCATACCACATTCTTTGTGATTTGAATAAGCTGGCATATTGCAAAGCAAATCATGGATGAGGCTTCTTCCTCCAGGAATGATAAGTCTGAATGAAGGTTCTTGTTTATTGCATCCCATTCCTTAATTCTGAATGGATGTGAGGAATTGATTTATCAGAACAAATGTAATTGGGTGAAAGCCCAAACTATTCTTTAGCAATAAAAAACAATTAATCGTTTTGATTAAAAAGAAGAAGTACTACACAAGACTCAAAAATTTCAAAAGGGGTATGTAATATGTCATTTTATTCATAAAAATACATCATGTAGCATTTAAATACATTTTTTTGAAATGGGCCTAAATCATTGATTCGTATATTGAAAAAAAAAATTTGGGGGGGGGGGGGATCCATGCCCGAGTTGTGGATCCTTCAAAAATACATGTATAGGTCAGCTTAGGATTTGTATTCTTGTTATTTGGATGCATTACATCAAAATTATACCCCTACAAACATTCACTCTCATCGAGATCATCATTCAGTGAAAAAATGGCTATTGAGCTATTTTCGCTTGTTGGACTTACTAAAAACACAGTCGGAAAAATTATGTTTTGAGGGACCATATGGGCACAGTTTTAAAACATGTTTATATACAAAGTATCCTTTGAAATTTAGTTTTTAATCCAATTTGAATTTTTCAATTCAAATATGAAACGACAATATATTGTCAAAATACTAACTATGTGTAGAGTAGGAAGCTCAAGAACAAAGTTGGGACAATCACTTTTTGGGTGTCTAAATGGATGATTTTTTCAAACATGATTTTAAGGAATAATATCCTATGAATGTAGTTACTAGTTTATAACACAATTTGAATCATTGAATTATGATATCATACGAGGAATTTATGCACAAAATCCTAACTGCCTATCCTAAATCAGCACTTCCATAACTCTGTCTCCTGGGATGTTCATTAGCATATTTGACCTATCAGTTATTCTTATATTCAAAATTTGTTTCTATTGAAGGTACATACATGAATTTTTTTTTATCTCCAATTGGAATCAAGTAAATCCATCATCAAACAAAAAAGTTACACTCAAATTAATGATTGTTGGTATAGGCTAGAAATTGCAAACAATTCTATCATGTAGGATGTTATTTAGTAGATTTGGCATACCATATTAATGAATTACAAAAAAACTACTAGAGGTATCCCTATAAATCCAATTTCATTTGGATTTATAATCAGTCAAATCGGTCATGAAACAAAGAAGTTACCAACAAAATATCGTTGGGTAGTTTAGGTTGGACACCACTCTCCAATAGGTAAAAAGTGAATTTTGTTCGTTTGTATTCCTTGGATTTGTTTATAAGCAATTGCTTGTAATTTATTTATCATATTTATTGGATGAAGAGAGACTATGCACCTCTCTTCTTCCATGATCTCATGTTGAATTGCAGTTTAGTGTTAATCTTGTGCAGGTCCCAAGAATATCAAAGGACAATCTATGCATGAGTGATTCATGAAGATGAAATTTTCATGCCAGATGGGCATGCGCTCAAGAAATACAACAATGAAGATGCAATATCATGGTATGTTATCCTTGAAGCTCAAGTTCATAGAATCCTAATCCAATAATGTCTCACTTAAAGACAACAACAAAAAGACTTTTTTTATAAAAAATTGTAGATAGATCCATAATGAGACACATGAAGAATTGATTTGAAGAATTTGAAGACTATTGTTCCAGAGGTCAAGTGCCATTTCCATATTCCCCATTGCTACATATATTACACCATTTCTATAAAAAAATCCTTTCATAAGTCCTAAGGTTCATTATGCTCATTCACTAGCGCCATGGTATGCGTGTGCATTTCCTTGTTCCCATTTTACATGCATACTGAAGTTAATAAAGCCTTCATTTTCTTATATGATAATATTTGATCCTGGACATCATTTATGTCACCATTGTTATCAGATTAGCTTCATCCTCTACCATTACATTACTTCCATGACTTTCTGCTCCATCCATCCCTAACCCACAACGTCGAGCTCCCTCACCTCCCTACCCCCTTACCAAATAAAAATTGATGGTTCAAACCTGTCTCAAGTGCCATCAGAACTTAGAATGCTTGAAAACCAACTTGCTCAAGGGAATTCCTCGAAAATAAAATTATGATTGTGAAAAGCCTATGGGCGCTGCCAGACATAATTGTCTGAAAACAAGCTTGTTGGTGGACAAGGTTTGAAAATAAGTGAGAAATAAACTATTCCATCTAAGTTCCTATCTAAATAAAGATTCTAGGATTTGCTACTCCATTTAAACATCATTTTCAGCTCCAGATCTCGGCTACAATTCATCATGCTATGAGCTCCAATTTCAGATTTATACATCACTGTGGGCCATATCAGATCTTCAATTTCCCAGGATGTTGCTGCATATTTCACAATATTCGTAGGTAGGTACATATATGATTATTTTCCTTATTGTTATTTAATTTCATTGAATGCTATGGATCTGTATTTGGAAATGCACTTGAGACTTTTTTCCTTCTTCCTCCTATATTTATAAGGATAGTAAAGGCTTTCAGTTTGGGAGAAGGAAAGCACCATTACTTACCATGTCTACCATATTACCCATCATAATCCTTACATTACTCACCATTTCGTTCCCATCCCCTACCACCCTTGCTCAACCCAAACCTCCATCCTTCCATTTAAGCATTACCTCATCTTTACTTCCCTAACTAATCCCACTAAGACATCTCCTAACACCAAACCATGAAGAAGATGTTGCTACATAAGCCCTATTGTTGTCACACAAGAAACAACAATGGGAACTCTTACTACTGTCACATAAGAACCAACAAAAATAAAATTGGAAGCGACTCATATACAAGACAAGGCCACTACAGGAAGAAGAGAATAGTCTGGTCACAAGAAACTATAGTAGAATAAGTTTTCATAGAATCCATTCCTACATAAGAATCTGTTGTCATACAAGAGGGTAGAAAACAAATTAAGAGGCATGAGTTGAATTCACTTTGTTTATTTTGCACCAATAGACAAATGTTCTAGAAACTACTACATGATTGTCTAACTTTAAATCTAGAAACATAAAATCCATGGATGGAGTGTTTATCAATCTTCTCTAAATAACTTGAGAAAAAAGGGATCACTTTGATAATTGCATACAACACAACATTTTTATAGAGGCAAGAAAACTTATGAATGTCAATGAATATGATATCCACAATATGACTTTGTTGTTGCTTTTTACACGTAATCAATCTGAGTAATGAATGCAATTCATCCAAACTTTAGATATTCATTCAAGAGGCTTGACTGGAACTTTTCATGATTGATATGAAGCATTTTCTTTTACATAACATTTGCTTCATGCATTTTGATTGTTCTCACATTACAGAGCTGATAACCAACATTGTTGAATAAAAGACATAATCATCACATGATGGTGGACAAAGTGTAAAAATGAATTTAATCCATCTGGAAAAGAATTTAATCAGAAGCATTTGCACTGAAGAAAATGTGTTTACTGTCATCATTGCAATAATGGTTTGGTAATATTTTGCACAATTGATTTGCTGGTATTTTCAATTTCAAAGATTGCAAATTATGTGTAGAAAATGATTTGATAATTTCTAAATTTTGTGAAATGTATAGCTCCAAGGTTCGGTAGGTAGGAGCATCTCAGTAAGAAAAATAGGCCTACAAAGTTTCACAGCTATCTAAACTCCAATTTGTGATAAATATGTTATTTACCAGGCCTATAGTGTTTACTGCAAAAACGTGTAGCATTGTTGCAAAAATCTTGCAGTAGCTTGTTGCAAAAGACATGTAGGATGGTGTAGAATCATTATAAAGGCAGTTTTCAATAATATTTTTGGAGAAGAACTCAATTCAATAATAGGAATATGAATGGCAATTTAGAACATAATTTTAAAGGCGCCATCAATAAAAATATCACCTCCAAGTCTGAGATGAGGACGTTGTCTTGAGAAGACCAAACACCAATGGTAGCTCACACTCATTTTTTTTGTTTCCAAAACTGTGTTTCTAGCAATGAATATTTATTCTATGGTAGAAGTTTGGGGTAACATACATGACACCATCATTTCCAACATTCATTGATGTATTTTGGAACTGTTTAAAATACTTAAGAACTCTAGTATGTTACAACAACAAGATGAAATGGTTACTTGGTTCATGACAGAAGAGCAGTCTTATGGCATAATTAAACCAACATTCCTGTATCAGCGGTGGATCAATAAAGCTCAAGAAATAAACAAAGATTTCTCCATAGGTATTCGATGATATACCATTTCGAACATATGCTTAAATATGAGAATGGTTGGCAACAATAATAATCAAAAGCATATTTCCAATCTATCGTTGTGAAGGAATCATTAACATCCTTGGTTCCATCATATGAAGGCTCCATTGCAGTGATGTTTTTCTTACCTTCATGCTTTAATGGTAAAATATGGATATCAATTAAGTAAGGATTTAGTTCAACCACTTATATCATGCCAATTGTACCTCAAAGCATCATATATTGCACAAATATTTGTTTTGTAGGTCTCAGCAAGGCCCTTGTGGGCATATTTCTTCCACTTTTCCTACTATGTCTTTTTCCAGGGACAAAAAAAGCATCCAATTTGGGAGAGTTAGGGGAAGGACTATTGTGCACTACATGGAATTTACATCCATTAACAATGGAATATTTAAATAATTATGTTTCCATCCTATTCAGGAAAACATGGAAGAAGATCTTCCATGGTTTTCATATGCAGGCATCCACGCAGTTCACTTGTCAAATGTATGGAGAATTTCATGGTAGCAAAAATTAAAAAAGTTGAACTGGTGATATCTCCCAAATGACGAACTAGGTAGTTATGAAAATTGGTAAGCAGAAGCATTACAGTAGGAAGAATAAATCCAACAAGTTTCAACTGAATCCAATATACGGTTTTCAAGAAATCAAAGCATATTCGCCTAAAACAATTTTCTCATTTTCTTGAAAACCACGATGAGGGTTTCTCCAATTTTTGGAGAAACCACATTTTTTTAAAGATGCAAATCACCAGCCCGTTGCCTATAGATCGCTAGTCTAGCTACATATCATCGGTCCATTAGCCATAGAACTGAGTTTTCTTTCATTTTTGCTTTGGAAATGTTATCTTTTAAGGTATGTTGGCATGGAAAGTTGCTCGTGTTAATATTTTACACTTCTTGATGATCAGGTACATTAGTGGTGGTTTGTTGATGATGAATTTTGAGGCATGCATGAAAGGGAACATCATTCATCTTGGTTGACAAAGTGTTGCATGAGGACATGCACTAATTGAAGTTTGGGGGAGATGATGGGCCTTATACTTAGCATATTTTTATCATAATTTCATCTTATCTATAATCATGCACTAATCCCTTATAATGCTCATATGCAGGTTTTTATGCTCAAGGTGTGTTTTCCATTACATGTCTTAGTATTTCATTTGATTTTTTACTAACATTGGGGGAATTAGTGTACTAGGTATTTGCTTTAGATATTGAATCATCTGTTGGGAAGAAGCTACAAAATATTTGAGTAAGTTATTCTATAGCAGTTGTGAAACCTCTACATGCAGTTACGCAATCTCTACAGGCAATTGCGAAAACTCTACAGACAACTACATAACCTTTTTATGTAGTTGAAAAAACTCTATAGGAAGCTACGAAACCTCTATAGGAACATGCATAAACTCTACATGCAATTGTGGAAC
>LPNX011101987.1:631-57698 GCA_001517045.1 Pseudotsuga menziesii | reverse complement strand
CCCTCAAGATATATAATAGAAGCACAGTTTGGTGGACGTAGCTCCCAGCCCGGGGGTGAACCACGTTAAATTTGCGTGTTATGTGTTGAATGGATGTGATTGTATTTGCTTGTTGTTACTAGTTATTATGCATGTAATGATAGTAGCAGTAGACGAATGTATGTATTGTTTCGTTCATAATATTGCAAAAGGCTAAGGATAAGTCGAAGTATTGCAGTAGGTTGTTTAAGGAATATTTCACGTCTGTCACTACTTACCAGTTATTCATAATAGACTTCTGAAAAGTAGAGTGTCGCACATCGGCCCAATCAATGTTAAGAGCGTAAAGTCGCAGTGGTAAGGTATCGCAGAGAAGCGATATCGCATCGGCAGAGGAGCTGCGATGCGAGATACTGCGAGCTGAGGGCTTAGCGTTGAGGAGAGGATAGGTGTTCCGCGGTGCGCAGAGATGTGGTAAGGATTGGAAAGCTGCGAGTAAGTGGAAGTTGTGCGACGTGAGAGGAATCCGAGCAACCGGTGCGGGGTTGAGCATCGCTCGGGTGAAAGTGCTGCGAGTAGAAGGGGACGTGCGATGCGCAGAGCTAGTCGACTTAGTGGCGCACAGGAGAGAAGGGGAAAGAAGTAGGATGTCCAGAACCTGGTCCAAGACACTTGAGTCTTGGCCAACCCATTAGATTCACTTCGGGTGAGACTTCAGATCGCTTTGCGGTCTGTTGCCGAAAGGGCCAGTGAGTTTGGGGTATTGTTGATTAATTATAGTAAACCCGGGTCTGCCCATGCAATCAACAGAACCACCTGCTGAACCTACGAGCTGTGAAACCTCTACATAACCTACCAGCTGTGGAACCTCCTATAGAACCTACAAGCTGTGGAACCTCCTACAAAACCTACAAGTTGCAGAACTTACCAGATATGGAACCTCCTACAGAACAATCAATATTTCAAATTTCTCTTAAACCACTTATCATTTCATGGATCAAGTAGTATCATTAACCTCCTAGATATGAAAAGAATATTGTATAAATATTAGATTTGATATTTTGACAAAGACCTTGGGATTAGTTTTGAGATCCAATATTTTAGGAATTTGTTAAGAATATTCTAGGTCCTTAATTTATTATTTGTTATGGAGATATCATGTATAAATAAGAGCTCCTTCTCCATTATATGGGCAGGACTCTTAGAGCATTAGTCCAAATAATGATGGAATAAAGTTATACTTTCATCTTGATTCAATATAGCCTTATATTTTTTGTAATATGATTTTATTTTATTTTATGTTGATGTAGTTTTCTTTTATTGTTTAGTTTTCATTTCTTATTCCGTGTGAAATTTATTTCTACAATTTGATTTTAATCCATAGATTAGTGATTTAAATGTTTGTTTTTACAATGAATATGCTTAATGCAATAATGATATATACTACCTTGGATCATTAACAATAACTCATATTTGGCAAGGACAACTTTTATATTTTATTTATGTAATATACCTTTCTATGAAGTGTGGTGTGAACTTAGATTTAGTATTTACTTTTCTGCAAAGTGTGAACATAGTTTCATATTTTACTTTTGTGCACGATGTAAATTTAGTTTTAAAAATCTCTTTTCGCGCAAGTGTGAATTAGTTTTAGAATTTACTTTTTCCTGCAAAGTGGAATTTAGTTTTAGCATTTACTTTCTAGCATGGTGTGAATTTCAATTTCTACAAGGGTGATGTAGGACTTCAATTTTTCAAATAATCTTAGCACACATCGATTGGGTTACTTCGAGAGACAGCTGATTCATACTCATAATTCCTGCAATCGGTGTGAATTTACTTTCATGTCGCGTGGTTTACTTTCCTTGCAACTTAGTTTTAACAGTTGTTTAGCTGGCTAGTTCCTTGCCAAGACTATGTAACTTCTTATACCGTTGTGTGTAAGTAAGGTTATTGAACTACAACTTCATAATAGATAAACCAATGTATGATGAGATTGTGGTTTGCACATACAATACACAATAACTCACAAGTTCCCAACAAACCACATGTTGACAATTAATGTACAAACTTCTTAGTTGTTTTTTAAGGAATTAGAAGGAAATTATAGTAATTTTGTTTCTTGCAAAACAAAATTACTATATCAAATATCCTTAACATTCCAAATTTAAAAGCTTAGGCTTTGTAAAAAGGCACTAAGAGGCCATCTTGTAAATAAACATTTTACTTGAGGTTTCATTTTCATGATCATTTACGAAAATAGGGAGTGAAAACTCTCACTTATATCAAGGATATGTCAACTTTAAGCTTGCTAAAACTAAACAAAAAAGGAAGGCTTCATTAAAAGGAGCACAAAGATACTTAAAGTTCCTATCATGGGAGTTTTATGATATGGATTAGGTCCCTTGTGGAAAATAAACAACTTCAATAGAGAGGGAATCAATTTCTCAATTATGTTCTCTATAGATATATATATGGTTGATTGAAGCATTGTGAAAGTGAAACAAGGATATGGTTTCATCCAACAAAGCTTGCAATTTGTAAATTTGCATTTTATATTTCCAGGTGATTTAGTTAAGCACCACCTATGAATCTCCAAAAATTTGAACAGAGTTTAAACCATTTTGCATAGCCAAAGTAATGACAAATTTTAGAGCCCAAAACTTAGCAACATTATTAGTACCTTAGCTTAACCCGGCTTTGAACCTAAGCACGTGTGAGTCAGGTATAACCCACACCCAGGTAGGAAGGATCCCCCTGAGAGGAACCATTGAAGTAAGCATGAGGCTTACTCGATAACCACCTCCACTTAAACTCTTGGGCCTTTAGAAAGATATTGTGTGTCGTAAACATAAACAATGTTACTACCTTGAATTGCTATCATCATTGGGAATTCCATTTTGTTCTCAATATTAGTGAGTTTTGAGCCAACTAATTCCTTTAGGCTATCATCAAGGGAAGGGCCCAATTTTGTGTGTGTGTGTGTTCATGTTCACACCATCTATGAAGATCATCCTCAATGGAATCTCCCACCCAAATACAATTTAAACCAGTGAACCCTGCAATCTCATCCCAAATTAAGTGAGAGAAGGGGAAATAAATAAACACATGGTAATTTGATTCCCCGTCGGCTTGGCAGAGACTGCATCTACCATGACCAATGAAGGATATTCTATAAAATATGCCCCATGTTTCCATCATGTGTTAATAAGGATCCACATAACAATACAAACCTTTGATGGCAATGAAACTTCCATAAATTTTTCCACCACCATCGAATAGGCTACTAGACCTATTTCCCATTTAGCACATTATAACCATATGTTCTCCATGTGGATGAATGCATAGCGAGGGAATCATCCTAGTCCCTCTAATATAACATGGTTGGATCAAAGATGTGATGTATACTTGTCCCAAATGACATTGTTTTCATCACTAAAACCCAAGAATCTACTTGACGCCTAATCCTGGTAGATATGATAAAAAAATTATGATCTGCCACTTAGTACAATTGGTAAGCCCCCATATCCCACATGTGGAGAATCATTAAATTTAGTAGAACCATTGTACTTCTCTACCAACTTTCCAATTTATTAGTCTTGAACCAAATGGAGAGAGTCAATCATTAATTTCCATATCAAGTAAACATTTTGTAGAGAGATATTATGAGACCTCAACCAAACCACCAATGTTTTTGGTAGGATATATTTCTATGAATAATTTTAGATCATAGCCCATCAAATATGATCAACTACCACAAAATCTTTGCTGCCAAGGCTTTGTAAACATAAATATGTTTTTTAATCCCCAACCCCCTAGGTTTTTGGAAGAGGTGAAAGATGTTACTTAATAAGCAACATTATATGTGTGCGCGTGTGTACACACACATATATATATATATACATATACATATACATATGTATGTGTGTGTGTAGAGAGAGAGAGAGAGAATCAAATGCTCCACATCTAGTCAAATAAATTCATCAAAATTTCAACATATTCTCATAATGAAAAAATTATATCTATAATCTCTTTATTTATAGAATGATCATTTTTCTTTCTATGATAAAAAAATTATGATCACGCCTAATCTTGTTGAGTTCTTCTTGCCAGCATATATCTGCTTTGATTGTATGTATTGAAGTTCATCTTCGATATTTCTCAGTACTATCTGACCTAATTTATCAGGGATGATGAGAAAAGTCTGCAAAGATCAGACTTTTTCCTTCTGTTTCTTCTGTTTTGTTTCTGTCATTTATACTCTTATGTGATGATTTCGGATCGGCAGTTGTTTATGTATGACCACTTATTTATGTGATGGTCTTGACTGGGAAGTCATGCTGATATGTAAAAGATGTCTTTTGATTCATATGAATAACAAAGACTGGTATTTTTTTCTCTGAAAAAAAAAGGTTTGTTTCATCCCCCTCTTTTTTAATATGAAAACATCTCTTCTTTCGAGAAGTAAATATTCTCTCTGCTCTCTTTTCTTTCAAAGATTACAAGGCTTGTGAATGACATTTTAACTCAGAAAATCACATAGATACATCTACTTCTTTCCTTATATGGACTCGTATTTATTTATTACTTTGTATTTTCGATTTCTCCACTCCTTTGTGTGTCTTATGTTTTAAGTGGTGATTGTATGATAGGTGTGTATTTTGTATTTGTGATACCGATGGGTGATGCCTTTGATTGATACTCAAAATCTCACACAACAACACTTTCTTCTTTGGCAGTTGGTAGTTGATTTCAAGTATTGGATGCACAGATTAATGTTAGCTCTTGGACCTTTACGACAAAACAGATTTTGATCTGAATATGTTAAAAAATAGACCCACAATCATATTCAGATCAAATCACAATCACATATTCAGATTTTGATCTAAATATGTTAAAAAACAGATTTTAGGGAATATTGTGAGAAACTACTAGAAAAATCTCTTCTTGTGTTTCCTAACATATAAAAATTTCTTCTATGAGGTTCACTGCTTCCTTGGAGAGCAAGTCCATCTTCAAGTTGTATTCCCTGTATATATGTTCAATATTAACACTCTCAAGATATAATCTCAACTAAAAAATCCTATAGAGAAGATGTGTGAGAGAAATAATATTGATTTATGCATCTCCTTTGAAGCAATCCACAACCAATTTCGAGTCACCATATATATGCAGCTGATGTATCTCCTTACCCACAACAATATATAATAAAATCCATAAGGTATTAAACAACTTTACTATGTTATTAGTGCCAAATCTTGCCCCATATTTAATACCGAAATAATGCCTAGGTGGCATGTATAATACTGCACCCACTCCACACTTACCCAACTCCCATTTTCGTGAAACATCAAAATACCCCTTGGCCTTTGAACGATTAATAGTCAATACTTTAAGGCTTTTGAATAGTCTCGATTTAATGTGAGCTCTTCCTTCCACATAGGCTAGCCAAATTTTATGAGCAACCACCGAAGGGTTTCCTGCTCTATCCTCAAAGACTATATTATTACTATTCAACCATAATCCCCAAAGGATAAAGTACGAAAGAGAGGAAAACTATATACTTGTTTTGTCCCTATACTTGCAATACTATTTTTGAAAAAGAACAAATAGTAAAAATATGGTCGACTACTAATTCCTTGTCTATCCATTTCCCACGTCATAACTCTGTTTGATAATGCCAACCAAGTGAATATACTAATATTTAGTGGGGAGCCAATCTTCCATATAAATGACTATGAACAAACATATTATTTGGGCAATGTCAAAGGTCAAAGCTTTGTAACCCAAGCTATCTATGAGCATACCTATTGTTCTATTCCAAGACTGCGTAAGGAGTCAACTCTATTAGTCAAATAAATCACATTATGTGTTAGTGTGTTGATATAAAGTGACCATTCATATGTATATTCTCTCTGAAGATGAATATCCTTAGTGGTCCTATATACCTATAGCCATCCATTCACTAGATATCTTCTCCCTACATCAACAAGAGTTGTTAAGCCAAGTGATCGAATATGTCCCCTAACACCCACTAAAAGCTTATAATCTCATGTAGTCCCCACCCAAGGGTCCTCCCCGAGATGTAAGCAAGCTCCATTGCCAACTTCCCAAGCCAACCTTTTTCCAAGTACTAGGAAGACATGAACCAAATCCTTCCATGCCTTTGAGAACCCTTTAATTGTGTTTTTCTCCATTTGGATCCAACTCTCAGCTTTATGATCAGTTATGTACTTACTCCTGTAAATCTTGCTCCATAACCATTGATTGAATAGTATTATCCACAGGCTCTTAGCAGGTAATGCTTCTGCAAAAGAATAATTGTTTTTTATTCCCCAACCACCCCTATCTTCGGTCTTGCTATAATATTCCACTTAACCAACACTATTCCTTCCTTGCATTTCTCACCTACCTATAGGAAATTTAAGTATTTATGTATGATCCTATATACTATGGATTTTGGGACATGTGCTAAACATAACCACTACACTAAAATGCTTTGCATAACTAATTTTATTAGGATTAATCTCCCACCCAATGACAACCGTTTGAAGCACCAACAAGCTATCCTTTCTTCAATTCTTCTATACGTCACAACCAATTAGCTATTATATAATATTTTGGTTTTAAGAAATAACCCTGATATTTCAATACTGCTTCCATTGATCTTGTTTGATAAGGAAATACTAACATATATAGTCTTTAGTTGTGTTGGCACCAAAATTTACACATCAAAATTTTGGTTTCTGGCAACGCATTTACCAAAAGATTCAAAGGAGGTATTGTTGAAATTCAAACAACCAATATTTTTTTCCAAGCCCTAAGTTCTTGTGTCGATTTGGTAAGCTCCTCTTCATCTTAATCTTCAACTTGATAAAGTCTTCTGACTGTACTCAAACCGTTTGATAATTGTTAACCTTGAGTTAATTTCGTCAAAGCCTCAATTCCTTGTGTCAACTTTGTTGGAGTTTTTGAGTCTTAAACTCTCTATTTGATCAAACCCTGTATTTCCATTATCCTCAAGTCTTTGATCTCTTCAATTATATCAAAAATGTCAAATTTCCATAGCTACTTGAAAACTAAACCAAATATTCAAAAAAAACATACAATAATACAAAATAAATATAAAACAAAAAATAGTTTTAAAATTATTTATATAGTTTTAAAAATAATACTTTATATTTATTTTGTTAATGATTTTTATTTTCACCTTTAAAGATTTGTCTTTAGTTCATATGTTACGTGTTCTTCTTTAAAAGGAGATCAAGTAATTACGCCAAAGGCGTTTTCCCTATGGAGATGCAGTCTCCGAAGATTCCTAGTCTCCCTAGCAAATAACGTTTTGACACGTGTCTTGTTAACTAAACAAATGATGATTGGACAGGCTTCATGCAATGTGGGGCTCTGGTGGTAAGGTATAATGAAAATCCATGCTTATGGTATGATCAACGCGCTAATAGTAGCACGAGCGACCCTGAAGACTCATGCGCATCCCCGAAGTTCAGCAAGCAGTTCTACGACCTCGAGCATAGCTTGCAAGTCTAGTCGGGAACTTTACGCACACCAGGACCCTCTCCATGCGCGTAAAGGTGCACCATCATTCCCAGAATCGCACCTGCGGCATTAGGACATCTAAGGACATAGATTCAGTGCTCCAGAACGCACTTGCCACACCAAGGCATCGATTCAGTGGTCAAGGACTCGAGCCGTCTTCTGTCGAAACTAAATTCGTTACTCTATAAAAGAAAATATTGATAGATAAGTGGTTTTCTTCCATTTTCTTTATTTTTTTTTACTGTAGTAAAGCCGTCAAGTTCTATGGATTTCTATTTTGGCGAAAGGGAAGGCAATAGATAGAAATTGGCCCTAGATTTGTTGCTAAATGGAGATGGAGATGATTTCAACGATAATTCATAAGAGAGCATGTGGTTGGTGGGCGAGCGGGTTGTTACTGTCACTGGTAGCCGGTTGCTGGTGGACGTATCGACAATTAAAAGTGTGAGCATTTGTCTATTGGATTTGGTGATGACATGGCTTTTGGATCCTTGACCTGCCTTTTTTTTCAAATGCTCTAGGGCCAATATTAGCTTTATTAATTTGGTGATTGTGGCTGGCAGTGTCACTCTTTGGCCTCGAAAAGCTACATCATACAGCTTTGTGTTACTGGGTCACAACATAGGTATGCAAGTGAGTTAACTCACCAACTGAGGAAGTGGGAAAAAATGATTGAGAATGATCATGTAGATTGAAAGGCACAGTAGAAACGTGAAGGGTTCAGATCTTGATCAACATCAGATCAACGTTCCAGAGGAATTCCTCTGGGAGGAGGATAACGGAAGTAAGCGGATGTAGAATCCTGTTTTCAAATCATCCTATTCAGTGTTGAGCTCTCCATCGATTGAAGTTGGTTGAGATCCAACAACTGAGGAAGATTCTGCTGGTTGAAGTAGCACAGAGCACAACACAGAAGATGTACGCAGAATAGTTGTGAAATACAACTTAAATGCCCATTTGAAGTTTGCCTTTCATTTTGTCATGTTTCTAGATTGGATATTGGAGGGTGGTTTGGCCGAACTACTAAATTGGGGCAGATTCAAATTTAATCGAGGCATGAGAAATCTAACTATTTATTAATATACATATAAATTTAAAATAAAAACGAAAATGAAAAAATGAGATAGAATGAAAATCTGTTTTATTTGCCTCATTAAGTGGGAGGGTCTCCTTACCAGACCATGTGATGGAGCTCAAGAATTCCCCACATGTGAAGTATGCACTCAGTCGAAGTCCTCTTCGACGCGTGGCATCACTAAAATATGGGTTCACCTTTCCAAGAGCTCTATTAATTGATCTCGAGACCACAACTTAACCGATATGTTAAATCAACAATAGAGAAGACTTTGTTATAAAGTGAAAGATAAAATGCATGCTATGTAAAATGTTACAAACAACCACAAAACGGAGCTCCCTGGTCGTTTGTAACAGTGGAAGCCACTAAACAGTGGAAGCCATTGCTGACTTATGTTCCAGCCATAAGTCTTCTGGTTCGGGGATGGATCGTTTTCGTATTTCTAGAGGAAGCACATGCTACTTCCATCCTTAACCGACTGTGGAGGGTTGGTAAGGGTTCACTGGTCTTAGACAGGTGGCATGTTCATTTCGATCCAGCGAGGGAGAGGGTAAAAAAGTGACATCTTTGGACTCTGTTTCCTGGGCTGCCTTTCCCGCTATGGAATCGTGCTCTTCTCGAAGGCATTGGGAACATGATTGGTCGTTTTGTAGCGGTCGATGGTGACTTTATGAATAATTATGATAAAGGGATTGCCAGGATCCTAGTGGAAGTGGATGTCTCCAATGGTTTGCCAGCGGACATTGAAATACTCTGTCATGAGCGTCTTTTTTCTCAGAGACTCGATTATCAGGGCTTACCGTTCCGTTGCAGCCGCTGTCGAGAGACGGGCCATTTGAGGCGCACCTGTACGTCATTACGAAATTCTCCTTCTTCCCCGGGATTTTGGGCTTCGCCTATTTCTCAGTTTGATCCATTACATGAACAAAGGCATTGCCAGGTTAGTAAGACCTCGTTCACTCTGGTTGCTTCTGTTGAAATTCTAAAAAATGCTTGTTCACTCTTTGATGACGCCTATGACTTTGAACTAGCCTTTATGGATTATGTTGTTGTTAAAAGGAACTCTTTGATCCCGCCTGATTCTTCCCTGCCTTTGGACAGCTCCCACACTTGAACATAACTGGAGCTCCTTCTCCTTGTGATCTTGGGCATTGCTCATCCCCTGTCTCCTCTCCTTTAAGCACTGGGTTACCTATTCCTCCTCGCTCCCCTCCACCTTTGTCTTCTTGTCCACCTCTCCCAAGATACCACCTTCTTCATCCGTTGTACTTCAATGTGATGTCCATCCTAAGGAATCCCTTCGGTCCCCTGCCCTTTACGATGCATCCACCTTACCTCATCGTCTACAAGTTGAGGAGTCCAGTCGTCCTCTTTTCAATGCATCGGACTTCCCTCCACTTGTCCACTCTGGTCCTTCATTGACTGTCTCTCCTCCACTTAGCCCTGCTGACTCCCCATCCTTTGCAAACCCCTCTTTACAAAAATCTTTGAACATTTTTACAGACAAGTCTCCTCTGACGCCTTCTGTCCTCCCCCTTGATTCCACTCGCTTCGAGAACGTCACGATTAGAAGGAAAAAGCATCCTTCAACTGTTAATGCGACAAATCTTGCCCCTGCTCCTTAGACTCCTTTATCCACTCGACTGAAAGATGCGGCTCGTAAGCCTGCCTCCTCTTCCAAAAGGGTCCTTAGAGCTTTGACCCCTCCTCAATCTGATACCTGATGCACATTCTTTCTTTGAATGTTCGTGGGTTGGGAGGCTCAGCCAAACAAAAAAGCCTCTGTCATCTGCTTTTGTCTCTCTCTCCCAATGTTGTCCTTCTTCAGGAGACAATGACCAGTGCTTACCCTGCCCTCTTTGCCTTCTCTAAACTTTGCCCGGGTTGGGAGTTTTGTGCTCTTAGTTCAGTCGGTATTTCTGGAGGCATTCTCTCTGGTTGGAACCCTAAGATGCTTAGATGTAAAGCTTTCCATACTAAGGCTGGTATTTTGCTTAAAGCTTCGATTCGGGGTTTGTCTTTACCTATCTCTATCCTCAATGTTTATGGCCCCTATCTTAATCGGGATTCTTTCTGGAACGCAGTGGCTTCGGGAGGTCTCCTCTCGCTTCCTAACCTTATACTCGCTGGTGATCTGAATTTAACTTTAAATGCCACTGAGATTTGGGGCAACAGAGCGCATCTAGACCCCCTTGGCCCCTTCTTCTCCAACTTATTTGTTGATCATCATTTAGTGGATATCGCCCCTCCTTATGTTGGCCCTACTTGGAGGAATGGTAGGATGGGGGAAGAAGGCATATCTAAAAGATTGGACCGTTTTTTGATTTCAGACCAGCTCATTAGTTCCCTACCTAGACATAGAGTTTGGGCTCACATATGTGGGATTTCAGATCACTTCCCTATCCTGCTTGAATGGAGTGATCCACAGATTCCTTGCCTTTACCCCTTTAAATTCAATCATTCCTCGCTGGGAAATTCGGATTTTGTGAATTTGGTCCGTTATGAATGGCCTCGGATCCATTCGGATGTTTCATTGGATGATATGAATATTCTTTCATCCAAGTTGTGTCTTTTAAAAGAAAAAGTAAGAGTTTGGACTAAGGCGGAATCTAAAAAATTGGCAGATAAATCTATTCTCTTGGAAGAAGAAATTAACTCTCTTCTTCTTTCTTCACAGTCTGCTTTATTAAAGTATGAACAACAGTGTAGATTAAGCTCTTTAAAAGCTGATCTACAAAAGCAGTTGGATCATGAGATTTACTCTGCAAGACTTCAAAGCAGAGTCACTTGGGCTACGAATGGGGATGCCAATACTAAATATTTTCATGCTGTGGCATCGACTCATAAAAATCAAAATGCAATCTGGAGTCTAATGGATGAAGAAGGTAATTGGATATCAGATGATCAGAACATTAAAGCTCTTGGGTGCGCTATTTTAAAGATATTTTTGCTGATGATCACTCAACAAATCTTACAGCACAGCTGAAGGTTATTCGACTTTTTCCTTCATATATTTCAGGATAGGAGAAAGTAGCCTTTACTAGCTCAGTCTCTCTTTTGGAAATTGAGAAGGCTTTAAAAACCTTCAAAAAAGATAAAGCACCTGGGCCTTATGGTTGGTCGGTTGAGCTATACTTGTCCTTTTTTGATCTTCTGGGTCCTCTTCTCGTTAATATGGTGGAATCCTCAAGAGTCTTGGGTCATGTGCCCCCCTCCATAAATTCCAGTTTTTTAGCTCTTATCCCTAAAGTTGAACAGCATGTTTCTTTTGCTAACTATCGGCCTATCTCCTTATGCAATCTCTGCTATAAACTGATCTCTAAAGTTGCGACCATGAGACTCAAACCCTTTTTAGACTCCTCTATCTCTCCTCAGCAATTTGGATTTCTGAAGAACCGCCAGATCCATGAGCCAATAGCCATCACTCAGGAAGTTTTACATACTGCTAATTAAAAAGGAAATGTGCTTTCATCCTGAAGTTGGACCTAACAAAGGCTTTTGATAGGGTTAATTGGACTTTTATCCATTCGATTCTTATTCAGATCAGGGTTCCCCTTGTAGGAGTAAATTGGATTATGGGGTGTATCCAATCAGTAAATTTTGCGGTCCTTGTCAACGAATCCCCTTCCTCTTTCTTTCCAGCTTCTCGGGGAATCAGGCAGGGTTGCCCCTTATCCCCTTTGCTCTTCATTTTGGTTATTGAAGGTCTCAGCCTTCTGATTGAAGATGCCAAGAGGAATGGCAAGATCAAAGGAATCAAGATTTCGACTCACCTTTTCCTCACCCATTTACTGTTTGTAAATGACGTTATTTTATTTGGTATGGGTACTTTCGAGGAATGGATTGCTTTTAAAGTTTTACTAGACACCTTTTGTGAGGATTCCGGGATGAAAATAAATGTGGATAAATCCTGTTTTCTTCATTATGATTTAGATGCTGCCCTTCTCAACAGAATCTCAGGCCTCCTGCCCTACATATTTGCTCATCTCAATCAGTGTTTCACCTATCTTGGTTACTTCTTGAAGCCCTCGGGTTATTTAATCAAGGATTGGCATTAGCTTCTTACTAAATTCGAGAAGCGCATCAACCACTGGACAAATAGACTATTGTCTATGGGAGGACGCCTTGTCCTGGTTCATTTTGTTCTCTCTAGCATACCTGTCTTCTGGATGGTCCTATTTCCGATTCCTTCCTCTATTTTGGACAAGCTCAGAAAGTTGATCTTTTCATCTCTGTGGGGTTCTTCTACAAAACATAAAAAATTCCATCTTGTAGATTGGCATATTCTAGCTCGTCCTATCATCCTTGGGGGCTGAGGTATCAAACACCTCCCTAGTTTCAGTCTTTCTTTGAGGATGAAGAATTTTTGGAATGCTCTGAATAGAACTGGTATATGGAATCTTCTCCTTTTTGCAAAATATATGAAAAATAAGCCTGTGCATTCTTGGTTTCGTGAGAAAAACTTCAGTTCTAGAAATGGCTCGCTTATTTGGAAAGGTTTTCTTAAAACCCTGCCTTGGATTGGTAAAGGATTACTATGGCAAGTTGGTAATGGTTCTGATGTCTTCATCGGTGTGGACCCTACTGTTTGAATGGGTAACTCCTTTACTCTCCCTGCCGATTTGAGAGACTACCTGGCGGACTATGGAATTTGCACCCTCGATCAAGCAAGAAATTACACCTCCATTGCTACAGGATATTGGTTCACCGCTGAAGAGCTTGATCTCTGTGAGGAATGGAAAATCATTGGGAATATTATATCAGAGGTTTGGAATACAATAGAATTAGACTAAAGGACAGGAGTGATTTGCTTCTTTGGTCTCACAGCAATTATGTGGGCCCGTTAAGTGCTGCAAGAGGATATGACAGTATCTTCTTAATTGATAATTTAGAAGAACATAACTCGGTTTTGGACTCTCTCTGGGCTCTAAAAATCCTGTCGAAACTTGTCTGTTTCAGTTGGCTTTTGGTAAATGATAGGATCCTTACTTGCGATCACCTGCAATCACGTGGATTCTTTGGTCCGAGTCGGTGCATACTATGTGAAAGAAACAGCAAAGATAGCAGGCACCTTTTCTTATTTTGTCCATTCACTGTGAAGATTTTATCATACTTTTCTGTTCACTATGGTTTCTCTTTACCTGCTTTCAACTCTGTTCAATCCTTTTTAGCTTACCGGTTTGTCAACATCGGTTGCGCTTCTTCTTATAGATATATTCCACTGTTTGTTTTCTGGTTCATTTGGCTCCTCCGCAATTATTGTATTTTTGAAAATGGGAAACCTTATGCATCGGCGCTTATTTCAAGAGTGGAGAGTTATAAAACCCTTTTTCCTGTGCCTAAAAATCCTAAAAGAAGCAAGCAGATTGGTACTAAACCACAACATGCCTATCCCTGTGGGTACTTTGATGGTGCTGCTCCATTGAATGTTGGAGGAGATGGGTTTGTGATCTACATTAGTGAAACCCATTTTTTCAGTTTCTCTTTGGGATGTGGAGGCAGCACGAATATAAGGGCAGAACTTCTGGCGCTTTGGGCTGTCCTTAGAGTGAGCTGTTTGATGGGTTTTCCCATTCTTATGATTTTTGGAGACTCGATGGCGATTATATCTTGGATAAATGAACTTGCGGCCCTTGATATTCCCTCTCTGATTCACTGGTGCGATGATATAAAAAATATGCTCCAATCTGTCCCTAAAGTGACCTTCAAGCATATCTTCCGCGAGCACAACATGCTAGCTGATAGTCTATCAAAGCAGGCATTGAATTTGAATATGGGATCAGGATACTTCACTGAGTCATTGAATGGGATGGTCATTAATGATGGCCACTTTACACTTTTTTAGCTGCTGGTTCTCATTTTCAGCATTTGATTGATAAATAGTTGTTTCTTGCCTTTCTGTCTGATATAATGGAAGCCTATCAGCTTGTAGGTCATGCTCTAGAATATATGTTTGAAGATCACTTCCGATTATTTAGCATATTCTGACCTGATTTTTCAGGGATGATGAGAAAAGTCTGCTACGATCAGACTTTGTTTTTCCTTCTTGTTTGGATGAATGCTATGATGTTTTCATATCATAAGTTTTGCTGATCTGGATTTGATATCCACTCTCTGCCATGTAATGTCTCTGTATAAGATGTCTTTTTATTCCTATGAATAACAAAGACTGATATTTTTTCTTCTGAAAAAAAATGTTACAAACGACAAAAAAAAATAAAAAATAAAAAATAAAAAATAAAAATCACGTGGATTAGTTAAAAAAGGAATAGTTTCAGTATCATTCAAATCCAATGAGTTCAACAAAAAATGTAATTATCTTATTACAAAGTGATTTCTTTTAAAGGTTCGATGTCGTCAAGTATACTTCCATACATATACCAATTATAATAATTAAGAGTAAGTTAACTGTTTTATATTTGGGTTCATTTTATTAAGAAATAATTAGTTACAATTTTGGAATTGCATGAATTGTATATATTGTTGGAATTATATAATTTAGGTGTCTAAGGGTATTTGAGGATGTCGAGCCAATTTATATATTTAAAAATGTAATTTGAACTATTAAAAATGACAATTTCAATAAATATTTCATTTTCAAATTTCAACAATGAATAATCAAAAAATCTAAAATGTAGAACATTAAACCCAGTCCATAAACAAGTAACATAAAAGTTATATTTATGGATAAAAAAGTATTTAAAAATTAAAACGAGAAAATAGAGTGAAAAGTGAAGAAAATATATATATTAGGAATATATATATCTTTTCTTTTTTATATTAGTGAAGTGTTAAAATTTAGGTAAATTATTAAGATTTTGTTTTTTTATTGGGTTTACTATTCTTGAAGATAGAGAACTCGTTAGAATACGATATGTGGAAATCTTGACAAATTATTCAACAATAAAATTGAATGTTATTTCGCGGCCTGGCTGAGCTCACGGCCCTCATGCATCCTCTTTGGACTGCCCGCCCTCCTCTTAGCATTGGCTTGGCAGCAGCCTCCAGCTACTGTGTTTTCTGGCCCCATGGACCCGAATGGGGGCCCTGATGGCTCCACATCTATTCCTCTAGAGCTTGCGGCTTTCCGAAAACTTATAGAAAGTAGCAGCAAATGTAAGCTGAACGAGACTCAGCAAAAATTAATGAAAAATATGGATAGCATCCCTATGGTCGCCCTTCCAGGTGAAGAAACATGCAGATCAACTCTGAATCTATCAGATTGGGGCCTCATTAGTCAATTCACAGGATTGTGTCCCTCCCCTAAGGTGGTCGAAGCATGGGTGCAGAGAAATTGGGGATCGCCAGTAAAAGCTGGCATTAGAAGCTACTCTGTAGGCAGGGGATTCTTCATATTCGTGTTTGAAGAAGAAGAGGACAAAAGCCTCATATTCAGTAACATACCATATTTCATGGGACCCTAGGGTTTATACTTGAATAGATGGACACCAGAATTCGATCCAATGCAAGTTGTGTCATCGGTGATCCCAGTGTGGGTGCGCCTTCCCCATTTACCTCTCCACTGCTAGAACCCAAAGACTCTAGAAACTATTGGCAGCACCCTCGAGAAATACATAGACCGTGTGGAGAGAAAAGACTACTACTCTTGTGCGAGAATCTGTGTGGAGTTGGATATGGAACTAGGGCTTCCAAAAGCAATCAATTTAATAGTCTCAGATTGGTCACACATGCAAGAACTGTACTACGAACAACTCCCATTCAAATGCAGGTATTTCCATGAACACAGACACTTCGTGAGATACTGCGAGAAGAAGGCTAAAGAAGAGGCAGAGAAAAACAAAGATCAATGGATATAGGCTCAGAAATCTGCCCCGACAAGGACGAATAGTAGGAAAAAGGGGAAAGAAATGTCAGGGGGATCTAATGTGCTAGAAGTAAGACATGAACAAGAGAAGGGACACAAAGACCAAAGACTAGCCAAGGCCAGAAACGGAGGAAAACCACTTTGAAATTCTAGGGGAACCAGAAGACAACACTTAAACAACACCGGAGGAGATCGAGCAGCAGCCCCCTCCCCTAGCTGCCGAGAAGGAAATGACAGACATGCCCCAACCAGGATCTCCTCCTCCCCTTCCTACGCTGAGGTAGCAAGGAAAAAACCTCTGCAACCCTCAGGGTCATTGGATGATGAGTCATTTGAGAAGCCATAAAAAAAAATAGCAGGGAGGAAATCCAGCAGGGAAGCTAGAGAGGAAGAAGCAGAAAGGAAAAAAATGCAGGGTAGCCAAGCTACAATTGAAATGTCAATGGGGAGAAACACCAGAGCAAGGCCTCCCAAGGGAGGTTCAACCCACCCCAATCTCATTAAATAATACGACTGGTCTCTTGGAATTGTAGAGGGCTGGGGAACCCTGCAAAAGCCGAAGTAGTAAAAGACCTTATGAATATAGAAACCCCAGAGATCCTTATGCTCCAAGAGACTAAGATATAAGGGGATTCCCTCCTTCAAATCAGTAGTAATAAGTGGAAGAAAAATGCAGGGAAGGCCATCAGCACTAGAGGCTCCTATGGGCATCTAGCAATGTTGTGGGCAGATGAGGAGTTCACACTTGAAAGATCCTTTGATACTCGACATTGGATCTACACCGAGCTCCGCCATAAAACAAGTAAGCTCATCCTTTGTCTCTTTAATTTGTATGTCCCTGTCCTGCAGGTAGAAAAGAAAGAGTGTTGGCTAACTCTAGCATATTTCATATAAATCTACACCCCTCGGAACATAATAATTGTGGGAGATCTAAATCTGATTTTCGAATCTAAAGAAAAAAGGGGAGGGAACAATAGTAAGGATCAAATGCTCCCCTCGGTTGAGGACCTCATGCACCAGTGGTATCTACTAGATATCAATCCAAATTGAGGACTATTTACATGGACAAATAATAGATTTGGGTCAGATCACATAGCTGACCATTTGGACCACTTCCTGGTTCAAAGTTCATTGCTCGATTAGAGGGTGATCTCCTCGAAAACTCTCCCAAAGCTGACTTCAGACCAAAAACCCATCCTGCTTCAGCTCGAAGAAGAAGAGAACTTAGGGCCCATCCCCTTCAGGTTGAATCCTCTATGGATCAAAAATGAAGGGTTCAAGGAAATAGTAAACTCAGCTTGGTCTATCCTAGTGAGAGGGTCCCCCTCCTTTGTGGGAGCATAAATTAAAAGCCATGTAGGAAACTTTGAAGGATTGGATTAAGAATCCCATCAAGACCCCAACTACCCAAAGAAAGGAGATTACCCGAATTCTTGAAAATCTTCAAATAGATTTAAAAAAGAAAGACATCACCATAGTAAATCTGGAAGAAGAGCAGGCAGCCCAAGCAAAAACTTTTCTCTCTCTCCGCCAAGAAGAAGAGTTCTTGAGGCTAAAATCTCAATGCTTGTGGCTAAAAGCAGGAGATCGTAATACATCATACTTCCATAGACAATGTAGAATCAGGCTATCCAAGAATCATATCTCTGAAATCACCACATCATACGGGACCCTCCTCAAAGGCCAAGACCAAATGAAGCTTGCAGCCGAATCTCATTATCAATTTCTGTTTAAAGATAACAATGAAGGAAACAAGGGTGTCT
This sequence comes from Pseudotsuga menziesii, assembly GCA_001517045.1. NCBI lineage: Eukaryota > Viridiplantae > Streptophyta > Pinopsida > Pinales > Pinaceae > Pseudotsuga > Pseudotsuga menziesii. The sequence continues at coordinate 39,502 of LPNX011101987.1, read as the reverse complement.
CTGCAGATTTTATTTCCCGGATTCCTTCCCTTGTCAACAAGGAAGATAATTCAACCCTCTCAAAGCATTTTATAGAAGAAGAAATATGCAATATAATTTGGGCAATGGAACCTGACAAGGCCTCTTGGTCAGATGGCTTCTCAATTCACTTTTAACGTCAGTGATGGGACATCATTAAAGTGGATTTCCTGAGAATGGAAAAAGCCTTTCAGCAGAAAGCCAAGGTGGGAAGACGCACTAATTCCACCTTTCTTGTGTTGATCCCTAAAGAAGTGAATCCGAATATTCTCCATACGAGATTTCTATCCGAATCCCTGAAAATTCCCCTACTTCACAGAATATCCTCCATACGAGATTTCTATGAGAAATAGTTAGAACTTGTAAGTATAATATCACAAGGGGTAGCCATACTATAAAATAATGGGTGAAAGAACAAAAACTAACTATCTAGATGCAAAGTGCTTAAAAAAATATGCGATTTAAAAAAAAACGGCACTAAAAACTGATTTTGGATGATGAAGTTATGCTTGATTAAAGAAAATGTTGAAAATGTCCCCAATAGTGACGTGGCAGATATTAACTTGACCAACTAAAAAAAAGAACCCCCGTCTTCCCAAGATCAACCTTTGACAATCACTTTACAATAAAGTTGCTTTTATGTGAATCACTTTTGTAGAATAAGTGATGTTCACTTTTACAATAATGTTATTTTAAATAGTGCGACAATAAATTAAAAGACTTAACTGACTCATTTTTTATTTTATTTTATTTAAGTGAGATGCACTTTTACAATAAAGTAAATTGAAAATAGAAATTGCATGCACTAAAAAGTAGCTTAATAAGACTTGAACTCAAGACCTATTAAGGAATAAAGCAACTTTTGACCAAGTTAGCTAAGTTTAAAAGGTATGTAAAATAATGGAAAGAGGAATGGATTGTTTTTTCTTTTTTTTACTCTTCTCTCTCGTTCTTCGTGCTTGTCTTTTTCCCTACAAATCACAAAAAAACGAAAAACAAAAAACATTTTCCACACAATGGGGTTAGATCTTGGTTAGCTTACCCAGAAAGTTTACGTTTTCAAGTTTTCTCGTTGTTTCTGATTTGCCGTGATCGCACAAGGTGCACGACAAAGAGCATACGTAGCCGAGAAGATAAGAAAAAACCTTTCCCTTTTCTGTTTCTGATTCACCGCGATCACACAAGGTGAACAACAAAGAGCATACGCAACCAAGAAAGGCAGCAGTCCGAGACTAAAACAATAAAGATTTAATAATAAAACTAATAAAATATGAGAGATTTAAAGAAAAGTTAAACAAATCCGTCACTGTAACATTATACCTTCAAATTTGCCGAAATGGGTATTTCTGGATCAAACGGAAACGATTTTCGATGAAACGAAAATATTTTGTGATGGAAACGACGCTCCAGACGCATTGGAACTGCTCCCACGGGCCACAAATACACAAAAACTCCAGAACCAAAAACCCTTTCAAAGTTTCAACAACACCTATTCCAGATCTTGATCAAAACTGAAAGCATATCTTCATAAACACTCTGATACCATGTTCGGGTACATAGGGTACTCCCAAAAGACTAAACACCTTGAGCAACCGCTTCACACAAATAGATCACATATCAACACACTGATGTGTGTCACGTGGTGAAAACCCTCAAGAGGGAAATAGTCCACAGGCCCAGCCAAATAACTACTTGGAGCAATTTATTATGCAAAAGAAAGAAAGTTACATATGAGCTTCTCATAATCGATCAACTAGCCAAGGACCTTCCATGCTCTTTAAATAGAGATCATGGACCAATTGGGTGTTAAGCCAGAGATCAATGGTAGGTATGATCGAAGAGAAGTTGAACCGTCAGATCAGTTTATGTCTAGAGCATATCGTGATCGTCAGATTACAATATTTACAAATGCATATTAAAGAAACACACTTTACCTAACAGATATATTACACAAGTTGATCTTAACTAACTCCTAAGTGTCTAAATATCCTAACAATCTTCCTTTCATTATGGGATGTTCTTATTGAAACAAACTTTTGAAAATTACCTATTCTGCTTTAAACAAGATCTAATCCGCTGATTAATAATAATGGGAATCTATCTTGCGAATTTTGGTATGGAAAGATCATTCTGCAATGATCAAAATGGAAACCTTACCAATAGAGTAATGACATTGTGGTACAGGTAAGTGAAATCAATCCTATGCTGGTATTCCAGTCAGTTTTGTCTAATTATGTTTGCTTGCATGTTTGCAATGTAAACTCTGGATAGAACATTATTAGAGTGTTGATTTTGCATTATAATGCTGTGTACGGGCCCCTAGAGTTGCTTCTAGGCTCAACAAAGTATGGTTTGACTATTGACATGTGGTCGATGGGATGTATATTTCCAAAGCCTTTATATGGAAAACCAATTTTTCCAAGGAAGAATGAGGTTAAAATAAAAAATATGCTACCCCTAGAGTCACTATATTGTCTTTGACTCTTTGTTATATTAGTAACTTACATTACTTTTGTGGATCTCTTTAATTAATATATTTTTGTGATGTTTGTAGCCAGAGCAAATTCCTAAAATATTTGAGCTCTGTGGATCTTCGGATGAATCTAACTGGCCTGGTGTCTCTAAGCTTCCATGGTACAACAATTTCAAGCCACAACGGCAAATGAAGAGGCGTTTTAAGGAGTCTTTCAAAAAGCAAGAACATTTAACTCTGGCAAGGATGGAAACTTATTGTTTATGTATAGTTTGTCGGGATTTGTACCCTTGAACTTTTTCTCATTCTTGATGCAAGCTGAGTTTTTATCTTTTGTTTAATTATTGAAACTCTTTTTTCAATATCTATTTTAAAACACTAAACAACAAAGTGGAGATAATCTAGCCCACTGCATATAGGAAATCACATGCATATAAAATTGCTTGGCCATCCATACATTATGGTATGGTTGATTCCAAGAAGAAAGACAACATCACACAACTGTAAACAAACAGAGAATCTACAAATTGAGAGGGCCCGCTGCAAGATTATTATGTAAAATATAAGTTTATGTAGATCAAGATGCTGTAAGCCAACAAGCACTATCCACAGATATATTTGGAACTTGTTTCTATAGGCTGAGATTTATTACACCAAGAGAAGTGAGGTGCACACTACAACTCGGGTGTACGGGTTGTGGCATGTCCCTAGGTGGATGTGAATAAACTTAAGGTTTGATGTCTAGTTGAAAAAAGGAAAGGCCAACCTTTTGTTAGATTTGTTAATGCCATCATGTAAATAAACATGTGTTACGAGATCCACCTTTTGTTAGATTTGCTTATTACCATCATGTAAAAATTAATAAACCTGTGTAACGAGATCCACTACCTAGGTTGTAGGATCTCTGGATCCATGGGATTTGAGGCAGATCTAGATTTGTCATGATCCATCTTGGATCTATCATTGAAACGGATCCCCTTGACAAGGAAACAGATCTTGAGCCCAAGAAATGGATACCGTGGAATCAAACATATCTTGAAATTTTGAAATGTTGTGACCCAACAAACCCCCCCAAACCGATTTTTTAATAAAAAAAACTTTTAAAACCCTAAACACCTAAAGGCTAAAATTTGTGTTACCGGATCCACCACACCAGTGTGTAGGATATGTGGATATGATCCGGATCCGACTAGGATTCGTTGTGGAAACGAATCCCAACGGATCCCCTGGAGAGAAAAATGGATCATGTGGAAAATCAAACAAATCCCCGAATCCCCAAATGAATCTTGAAACTTTGAAGGATTTTTTGCCCACTGACCCCCCAAAAAATGTTTTTTTAATGAAAATACTTCAAAAACAGTGAACACTAATCTAGGTCCGATCCATCCTTGTGTCAAGATCTGCTCTTGAACTCTGACCTATCAACGTATGCTCTCAAGATTTTTGTTTGATCCATCTTTGTGGTCTAAATCTATTGTCAACGCTTGATCCATCCTTCTATTATATATTGTTGGTCACTTTACCCTCACTGTTATTCAGTCTTGCCACAACCTTCAAGAAAACCACTTTATTCACTATTATCATGGGCATGTGGATGTGGCTCAGAAAAAAAGTTGTTGTGATCTGCTTCATGTTCATGCTGAAATGGTCTTCAAAATTATCAATTATGGATCATGGTTATAACTTGTGAAATTTTCACATAATGTACATTAATGGGTAATAGTAAAATGCATTCTTGACACTTTTGATTTATTATTCTTTTGTACTTTTCGTATCCAACTCCTGCCTTTTCAAAAATCCCGGTGTCTTAGTAAAAACTACAGATCCATCTTAATTCTTGATCTTCTAAACTTTAAGAGGTTTATGCCTATTTTTTTAATCCATAGGTCCAGGGTTAAGTCTGTTATGATGGATCTATGCTACTGATAGAGTAACTTCATGCAAGCAAGGATTGCATTCAAAGTGGGAGATTATAATAATGGTAACCAAAGAAATCATAACTGTTTATGAGAACCAATTGTGTTAAATGTTGTAAAGGCCTTACTACATAACCAGTTGTTGAGAAAGTAGCTCAGTAACATGTTGTTTCTGTATGTTAGGCCTTAAGCAGAAAGGTTTTGATTCATGTGGACCCAATTTGAATTTTTTTGATTCATGTCTTTTGAGAAATTCCCCAGATGGGGTGCCTGCCACTTTCATGGACAATTAAAGTGTAAATTAATTCGAAGGTGCTTTGAATGTGTTCATGTAGTTATAACATATCTTAGTGCATGGAAAAAACAAACATATATAAAATAAAAAAGAGTCCTTCCGCAATCGGAAAACCAAAAAAACAAGTTGCATAAATACTCAAAGTGAAATGGTTCAGTTGCAAAAAGACACGGTATTTTTACCCTCTCTGCGTTCCTTTGCACCTCTCGGTGCAAATGCTAGTATATGTAATCTTTAAAAAGGTATCAAGTAATGTTATGGCAGGGATCGAACATCAAGGGAAGAGTCCACAAGGGCTTTTTTTACACCACGTGTTGAATCCAGTTTCAAACAGTGTTGCATATTAACAGATTTGATGTGTTTATGCACATGCATGTCGGATATATATCTTAGACATGCAGAATCCATGCATCTAGAATAAGAGTACTTACCAAATGCCAAGACAAGCTGATAATTCATTTACTTATATGAGACTTATGAAGGTTATATCGAAGTACAAATTTACCAATACTGAAAAACTTTTCAATCATTTGCATCGAACGGCCTTTGATCGTTTGCCTTTGACGAAGAAGACTAAATGCTTGATGGATTTTGCAATATTGTATATTCAGAATGTGATATATCTAAGAGTTGGAATGCAAAGTTTAAACTTTGCAAATCAAGTAACTATAATTGTTGGACAAGGTTGTGACGTTGGATTTAATGGTAAGGGTTGAGATATAAAAACCCCTTTCTCATGCTTTTTTTTTATTGCTACAAAAGATTACCATGGCACGTCAAAATCATCCTCAAGTGCTCCAGAATTAGAAAAAGAAAAAAGAAAAATGCAATTTGGATGTTGTTTGTAGTCTTGAAGAATGTTATGGTCAATGGTTATTATACATATAATCCGTTTGGATGTAATATGTCAACGTTTTATTCCAAGTTCCATTGGCTATTTTCAAATGAAAGAGGACGAGTTATGAATTACTCAAAACATTGGGGATGTTTTAGCTGGAAAAGAGATAGTAGAGTATCTAACAACAAATAGTATGCTACATGTTTTGAGTTCATATGGCAGGGCATGTGAACACATAATGATAAATGATATGGATCATGCTCAATCCCGGCTAATACATCTTCAAGCTACTACATATTTTTTGGAGAATCAATGACAAATGTCGATTAGTGGCAGAGTTTCTAGGAATAAAGGCAGCAGCTCCACATTTTTAACAGTCAATCAAATCAGTTTCAGATTGAAGACAGGGAATTAGGATTCAATCAAATCAATCCTAATAGTTGCAGGTAGCATTTAAACATTCAAGAATACATGTCTACTAATATACGAAGGAGGAAGGTTGATGACAAATTTCAAATAAGCATTTCCAATAGTTCCAAAAATTTTGCAACTGATTTGAGATTTTTCTATTTTTATTTTTAGACTTTTATTCTAAAAAAACTGGTAACAGTTGGAGGATTGTATTTTATATTTAAACTATCATTTCAATGTAAAATGGAAGAGGTTCTAGAGGCTTGAGAGGTGACTTTGGAAGAGCATAAGCCACGATGCTTCAGTTATAAGCCCGAGGGCATTCATTGTGTAATATTTTTTGTGATTGAATATTCGTGAGATTTGTTTATCAACATGTTACGTCCTTTGTATGCCATTTCTTTCTCTTGTTACTTGAATAAATTGTAGATATCGAGTATCAATGATTGCCTATGAATGAGAGATTCTCGAGCAACAAAGTATTTGTTGTGACTGCTCGTCATTTGTGTATTTTGTTCAAGAATATTTTAATCCATTTTGCAGAGAGCTTCTCCATTTACTGGATGTTCAACTTTATGTTACCTTCTCTTTTCTTCCATCTGCCATCATTTGATAATTCAACTTGATTGCTTTAGATGTACATAATGCTTATGAATCCATGCCCAAATAGTGTATCATTGACATACAATTTGCTTGATGCCCTCTCCTTCAGTCTTGTTGATCCATCTTCTAGATCCAAATATCTCAAAACCAATCATACCCCTAAGATGTGCTAGCCATGCTCTTTCAACATTCAAAGTGCATCTTTTAGCACAAACAAGTTGCATTAGAGATTTCATTGAACAAAGTCACCAGTTTGTTTATGTTTGCCTCCATCTCGGCAACACTACAAAGCATATTTAGAATAGATTTGAAAACCATTAATTCGCTTACAGTCCATACTCCAAAGAACAATATATCATATACAAAAAAGCAAATGGGAAAGTCTAATTGTTCGAGCCACCATGATACCTTTGAAGTTGCATGTTGTTTTTGCCTATGATATAAGTCCTTCAACTACTAGTAGAAAGATTAGAGGAGAGAGAAGGCATGCTTGCCTCACTCCCCTGGACACTTTAAAGAATCCCGAGGGTGAACCATTTATTAAGACCGCAAAATTTAAAGTTGATAAACGTCCCATAATCTACTTCGTTATGTTAATCTTCATACCTATTTGAAGTAGTATTAACTTGATGTACGCCCAATTCACCTTGTCATATGCTTTAGAAAGGTCGATCTTCATCACTGCAGTAGAGAATTTTTTATGATTTATTGTATGCAATCCGTCCTACACCGAACCGACAACATCATGGATCTGTATGTTTGATAAAAACCCAAATTGTTCCTCTGAAATAAAAAGTGGCTAGGCTTCCATTGATTATATTTGCAATAATGTTTGCGATCGCTTTATAAATAAAACCACAGGGAGATATTGACCTATAATCATCAAAATATTTTGGATCATTTATTTTTGGGATTACGACTACCAAGGTAGCATTTATAGATCCCGATACTTTCCATACAACCCTAGATTCTTCGATAAGTTTGTGCAAGTCCTCCTCCAACAAATCACAAAAACCTAAGTAAAACTCTATAGTCCATCCATCTGGACATGGGATTTTGACTTTTTGAAGGCCATTAACATCGCCTTCAATTCCTCTTTAGAGATTGGCTCTTATAGTCTATCATTCATTTCCTCGTCAAAAATATTTTGGAACAATTTAATGATATTTAGCTGCTCAACAATGTGTGACTCTATTGGTTTAGTAAATAGTGTTGAGAAATGTGCTTTGTCTGCCTTTGCTAGTCCTTTTGTGAGTTCTAATCTTCTCCCCATTGTAGCCTTCTAGTTCCCAGATTGTGTTGACTGATTTCCTATGTTCTATATATTTATGAAAAAAATTAGTGTACATAAACATGTATACACACACACATGGGATTTTGACATAAACTCTACGGTCCATCCATCTGGACATGGGATTTTGACTTTTTTTGAAGGCCATTAACATCGCCTTCAATTCCTCTTTAGAGATTGGCTCTTTTAGTCTATCAAACATTTCCTCGTCAAAAATATTCTGGAACAATTTAATGATATTTAGTTGCTCAAAAATGTGTGATTCTATTGGTTTAGTAAACAATGTTGAGAAATGTGCTTTGCCTGCCTTTTCTAGTCCTTTGTGAGTTCTAATCTTCTCCCCGTTGTAGCCTTCTAGTTCCCATATTGCGTTGACTGATTTCCTATGCTCTATATATTTATGAAAAAAATAGTGTACATAAACATGTATACACACACACATGGGATTTTGACATAAACTCTATGGTCCATCCATCTGGACATGGGATTTTGAGTTTTTTGAAGGCCATTAACATGGCCTTCAATTCCTCTTTAGAGATTGGCTCTTATAGTCTAACATACATTTCCTCATAAATAATATTTTGGAACAATTTAATGATATTTAGTTGCTCAACAACGTGTGACTTTATTGGTTTAGTAAATAGTGTTGAGAAATTACTTTGCCTGCCTTTGCTAGTCTTTTGTGAGTTCTAATCTTCTCCCCATTGTAGCCTTCTATTTCCCATATTATGTTGACTGATTACCTATGCTCTATATATTTATGAAAAAAATAGTGTTTTTGTCAGCCTCTTCAAGGCGAATTGTGCGACTTTTTAATCTCCAAGTTGTTTCTTCCAATGCCAAGTACTATTTTTTCCTGTCTTCCAACCCCTTCAAATCCTAAAGTTCATTTTCAATAAAGATTCTATTTGTATTTAGTACAAAGAAGGTTCCAATTTCTTCTTCTATTTTAGTTAACTCTACTTTTCTCTCTTCATTCTTATTTATGTCCCATATGGCCACTGATATCTTTAATTGCTTCAAATTTGAAGAAAACTACTTCATGGTTGTCTTCCCCGAAAGAGAATTAAAACACTTCCAATTTGAAGTTACTAATTGTTTAAAATCCTCATCATTCAACCATGCATGAATGAATTTAAAACGCTTGGGAGTATCTGATCCTTTTTCCCAAGCTGAAGTAGAATTAGACAATGATCTCACAACCCCCCAAATTTGACCCAAGATCTATATCTTTCTAGATTATCCACTAGTTTTTTAGCCAACAAGAACTTGTCCAATCTGTTGGATATACCAATATTGCCACTTATTCCATTCCGCGAGGTGGGAACCAATTCCATCGACTCTACGTCTTAAGCTTTGCCTCCTCAAATAAGTGTGAGAAAAATTGAGACAATGTGTCTCGCCTTTCCACCGACCCCCAAATCTCTCTCTAAGACAAAGTCATGTTCATATCGCCTTTGATAATGCTATTATCCCCATTACAACTTCCCCTCTCCTTAACTACCTCCCAAAAGGTCTTTCAATCATCATAAGGTCCATAAATATTTATAATCCCGAAACTTTTATCCAGTTCCTTTGAGATTCCCTCCAACACTATCTGAGTTTAACATACAAATGATGTAGTTGTTTAAAAGGAAGTGTTTCAAGCAGTTAGATGAGCCCCATGAAAGTCCTATTGGATCAAAACAATAAAAACTACGATTATGAAGTAAATGTGACCATCGTTCAATTACCTTTACACCTTTTTACCATTGTTTCATGGGGCAAGATAATATCATGTTTTTATGACACAAAAACTTATTTGAGGGTTTGTCTTTTAAGGGCACTCCCTACCCCCCTTACGTCTAATGTTAGAACTATCATAAGGTAACCTTTGTCAATGGATTATTTACTCTAAGTTCCATGACAGTGGTACCTTACCTCAACCAAAGCTTTATTTTTTGCTTTTGAAATAAAAGATTTTCGACCCACCTATGATGGGAGTTCATGAACTAGAGAAGAAAGTCCTTCAACAAATCCTTTTCCTAGAAAGTCTAGTGCTTTTTGGGATCCAAGAGAATACCGTGAGAAGGTTTCAACCTTCATTTTCTCAAGGATTGTATCTTCCTCATCTACCTCAAAATTGTAAGGTCAATGGCCCCTCTTTCTAGGGACTAATCATTTTCCATTTTACCCTTAATTTCTTCAACCACTCCCTCACAATAATTTTGAGAAATAAATATATTATGTGATGATTAAGAACAATGAGGATATGGAGTGTATTTCAAATTTTGTGGAGAGTTCATACCTATATTCAAAGAATCATCCTCTCTTTTGATATCTATCAGGACCTTCACGACCACCTTTTGAACTGCCTACAATACTTTCTAAGTATTTAAAGCTCTAACTTAGGTTTCCCATGGAGTTTGATCTAACTTGGATGTTAAAACCTCCTTGAGAGCCCCTAAACCCATAAACCTTTTGCTTCTTGATCCATGTCTTTTTTAAATTAACTTCGCTCTTAAGGCTATGACATTCTCTCCATAAATTCCCAATGTATCTAAAAGTTGTACATCGAAAAGGCAACTTCCAATAATGCAGTGGTTGGGTAAATTGGCCAAGTTCCAATCTATCTCCAATTCCTCCAATTAGCCCTTACCCAAGTCAAGTTCCACCAACACTCTTGCAACCCGTTTATCATTTATATTCATGAACTCCTTATTTATTGCCACAAATTTTATGAGCTAGTTTCCAAGTTTCACCATTACCTTTTATCCAGAGTTCTGATAGTAGGCCTAGGAGGAGTACCCAAATGTGTTGCAAAAAGAAATAAGCTCTATCCAAGGATCAAATCTCAGATTCCAATATTGTTTTAACACTAGGATTGATAGTACTCATAGCCATGCTTTAGTTATAATGATATTTACATCCTCCAACGAAATCATTTCAAAACATATCCACCCTTTAAATAGCTAATGGAGCCTTGGAATGTACCCCACCATGATCTTCCAATTTTCATGCAACCGACCACTCATTACCTTTTGGGACATTGATTTCCCCATAACTTCACCACCAAATCCCTGTTTAACAATGCCTCCACTCTCTCCTTACCTACGTCATGATCCGAGTTCATTTTAACTTTCTTTTGTTTCACCTCGATAACTTTGAGTTTCATTTGGTTTTGTGTTCAGGATTGAGTAATGGTCTAGAAAGTACTGAAGAGTCTTGAATCAGATAAAGCTTTGGATGCATTGATCTTGAGACTAATCCTGGAACTTGAAACAATTTTTTTAGGGAAATCCTCTCCCCTTGTACTGGTGAATATTCTGACAACGATTGTGCTTCTAGTCTACGACCACTTTCCCCTAGCGAACCTACAAATAGATCTAACCCCTCCTCTCAAACGGTCACAGTAAAATTGCTAGAGGCTCTCCAAATCTTGAGAAGCTCCTTGTGAGCACGAAATACAGTAGGAGACTCCAATAGGTTTATCTCAGTAGTCTAGCATGTCCTTTGTCCCATTCTCCAAGTTTCACCCCATTAAACTATCAATAGATCTATGTTCTCCAACCTATATGCAACCTACCAAGAACCCCTAACCCTATTGACATGCAATCCCCATCTAGGAAATTTGCGATCTACCAATATGAGATATGTCAATTATTATGGCCTTTGATGATAGAGACCAATTACTATTTGACCACAGACACTCACTCATATATATGTATATGTATATGTATGTATGTATGTATGTACATGTATACATATCTATACATATACATACATACATACATACATATACATATACATATACATATATCTATATATATACATACATACATATGTATGTATAGATGTATAGATGTATATATGTATATACATACACATATATATACATATATATACAGGTATTTGGAATANTATATATATATATGTGTGTGTGTGTGTGTGTGTGTGTGTGTGTGTGTGTGTGTGTGTGTGTGTGTAAATGTATACATATGTATACATGTACATATCTACACACACACACACAACAACAACAACTCCCTGTAATTTCTTCATGTGGACGTAGCAACCCCACTGGGGAGTTTGTGAACCACATTTGAAAAAATATACATGTACACAACCACACACATATTGTGTTTGTGTGTATAGTACTCCAAAAGATTGGCAACTCGACAATAAGTAGGGTTGTGGGGGTTGAAAACATTCATTCACTTTTTGGCTTAGAACTTGTAGTGGAAATCTTTTAGAGGTTGGCATACAATGATGGCCTATGTGGAAGAGTAATTAAATCCAAATATTTGAGAGGGATGATGATGGAAACTTGGTTTGGAGTGGAAAGGAAACAATTTTAGGGAGCCTATTTAGTCTTGAAAGCTTTGGTAAATTCCTTTCCTTATATAAGTAAATCGACATATTGGCAAATTGGAAATGGTAGAAAGGTAAGGATAGGAGAGGATTCATGGATTGGTGTCAAATGAAAATACAAGTTATTTCAAGCCTTGTTGGAAGTCATCCACAATATGGGGATATATAACTTAAGATATGGAACCTTTGTGTGTGACATAAACTTATGAGCTCAACATGTCACTTACAAGAATAGAACTTTGGTGGGGAGGAGAATAATCCATCCCATAACCACTTAGGCTATACCGAACTGACTTGAGAATTAGGTATTACGAAATAAAGTAGTTACATTATAGTGATACCACAACTACCAAGCCAATGCCATAAAACCAGACCAAATCCATTGTATCAAATGACTTCATTGTAGCCAACAGGTCTAATGTTAAATCTGAAAAAATTTCGCTCCAAGAAGATTTGAACTTTGAGGTTCTTGGCCTGGTTCGTTGTTGCTACTGCTATTGTCTTGACTCTTTTCAGCTCTACGTGCCTGGATTTTCATTGTTGGGTATTGGAGTCTGGTGTTGTAGTGGAACTTTTCTCAATAGTATTAGGATCAAGATCGCTCGCCCTTTGGCCTTGAGCTCGCTTCAAAGAAGATTTTTTTTTTTCAAAAAAATTGGCCCTGGTTAGCTCGTTGAGTTGCATGATCGTTGGATTTGTGTATCTCTTTCACTCACTGGATTTGAGGTCATTTTGGATCATAGTTGGTTTGTATTTGCAGGGTATCAAGAGAGCTCCAAGCTTCATTTTGAGCTCTAGGCCATGTTAAATTTGCAGGACTGTGGGCTTTTCAGTGAGTCTGATCTCTGGATATGTTGTCCTTTGCTATAGATTATGAATGATCATTCAACTGATAATTGTCTGAAGATTAATGGTGCCTAAGTCTTTTTCATAATTTTGGTTCTGGTTTCTTGTTTTCACCCTCTTTCTGTGTCTCTTTCAATGGCTTCTGGAGGGGGTCCTCCCCCTCCTCTTCCTCCTGAGATTGACGCATTCAATTGTCTTATAGCCTCCTGTGGGAAGAGAAAGAAAAAACATATGATGTAGAATTTTGTGAAGAAAACAGACATCCCTTCAGTTGATCTACCTGTAGACCGGCCCTGCAGGACTGCCTTGAATCTAGCGGAGCATGGGCTCATTGGGAAATTGACGGGCCTTTGGCCTTTTCCGAAGGCAATCAACGGATGGGTTCAGCGAAATTGGAGGCCTCTGATTTCTGAAGGAATCCGCAATCATTGGTTGGCAGAGGTTATTATGTTTTTGTCTTTGAATCAGCTAAAGATTGAGATCTCATCTTCCGAAATGGTCCATATTTTATGGGTCCACAGGGGCTCTATCTGAATAAATGGACCCCATACTTCGATCCTACCCAGGATGTACCTTCAGTTGTTCCCATATGGATTAGACTTCCCCATTTACCTCTTCACTGCTGGAACTCAGAATCTTTGGAAACCATTAGGAATAAGCTCGGAAACTACATTGATAGGGAAGAAAGGAAATAACAATACTTGTGTGCACGAATTTGTGTTGAAGTAGACTTAGAGATAGGACTACCTGAGGCGATCAAGATAAATGTTGTAGAATGGTCTCACATTCAGGACCTTGATTACGAGCAGCTCCCTTTCAAGTGTCATCATTGTCATGGTTATGGCCATTTTTCTCGAAATTGCAAGAAAAAATATGAGGAAGAACTTGTAAAAGAGAAGACAAAACAATGGACTCAAATTCAGAAAGCAGGCACCTATAAATAGGATTTCAGAATGAAAGGTAAAGGAGGAAATTCTGGGAATGGAATCCTTCCTGTTGAGAGAAAAATCTTTTAAATCTCAGGTTGTTGAAATGCTTTCACCTCTTCGGATCCTTTTGCGGTTTTAAGTCCTTCTGAGGATCAGACTCCTATTCTCGAAGAGGGTGAAGTACAGCAATCTGATGTGAATATAGAAGAAGGTGATGCAAACCTTGGGCCTCAAGAACAAGTTGATCCAGTAATTTTACTAACACCAAGTACATATGCATACCTACAGGAACTTCATAACTCTCCCATAGGAGTCACTTCTTCTCCATCTTATGCAGAAATTCTAAAGAAGAAATCGGTTGACTCTTCTAGTTCCTCGAAAGAAGATTCTATAGAACAATTCAATAAAAAGGAAGGAAGGAAGTCTCGAAAGGATATCAGAGAGGATTAAGCTAAGAGATTAAATATGCAAGGTAGTCAGGCTACTATAGAAATGTCATTAGGCAGAAGTAAGCAGAATAGACTCCAAAAGGGAGGGACAACTCCCTTTTCCTCGCGTAAATAATGCAGATCATCTCTTGGAACTGCAGGGGACTGGGGAATCCCTTGAAGGCAAAAGCAGTCAAAGATATTTTAAAATGGAACCTTCCAACATTCTCTTGCTCCAAGAAACAAAGATAGAAGAGGAACTCTTTTGTCCATAAGCATATCAAAATGGAAAAAAAACACAGGTGTGGTTGTATGTGCACGGGGCACTTCAGGGGGTCTCTCTACCTTGTGGTCTGAGGATAAGTTTTTGCTCAAAGGCTCATATCAACTCAACATTGGATCTATACATAATTACAACACTTATCAAGTAAGATTTCCTTGGCTCTCTTCAATATTTGCATTCTAGCTAATTATATAGAGAAAAAAGTCTGCTAGAAATCTCAGTTAGCTTTTATGGAAATCCATTCTCCCTTAAACATTACAATGGCTGGGGATCTCAATTTGATTTTGGATCTTAAGGAGAAAAAAGGAGGTGTTCGGGGCAAGGATCCATTTAAAGACTTAGTGGAGTCGTTGATTCATGATACATACCTCCTTGACTTCAAACCCAATAAAGGGTGCTTCACATGGACTAGTACTAGAACAGGGGCTACTAGAATTTATGCACGTCTTGACATATTTATGGTTCAAAGCTCTTTGATTTATGGAATTTTTTAATTTCTTCCAAAATTCTGCCCAAGCTCACCTCTGATCATCATCGAATTTCTCTGTTGTTGGAAGAAGAGGAAAACCTCGATCCCATCCCGTTTCGCTTCAATCCTCTTTGGATTGAGAGGGAGGGCTTCTGTGAAACAGTTTCTCAAGCGTGGTCCCAGTTCGTTGAAGGCTCCCCCAGTTTTGTTTGGGAACAAAAATTAAATCACACTAAATTTGCTTCGAAAATTTGGATAAAAACTCCTCCCACAAATCCAGTGAGAAGCTGACAAGAGTTAGTTCATGTTTTAGCAGATCTTAACATAGTATGGAGGATTTTGATATCTCTAAATCACAACTAATGAATGAGCATATCACACAAAAATACTCTCCTCTCCTTTCACTAGGAAGAAGAACACCTACGCCTTAAATCTCAGAGCCTATGGTTGCAAGATGGTGATAAAAACTCTTCCTTCTTTCACGAGCAATGCAGATTCAGAATCTCTCAAAATCACATCTCGAAAATTTGCACTAGTGAGGGTGAAGGAATTAAAGCACAATCGCAATTACAGCAGGCTGCTAAAATGCACTTCCAACAACTATTCCATGAGGACTGCATCTCTGATGATAGTGTGAATGCTGAATTCTTATCCAACATTCCTTCTTTGGTCAATTATGAGGTAAATGCTCGATTAGTGAAACCTTTCTCAGAAAAAGAAATAGTGGATGTTATTTGGGCAATGGAACTGGATAAAGCTCTAGGGCCGGATGGATTCTCTATCCATTATTATCGAGTTTTTTGGAACATTATAAAATATGATATCTTCCATAGGATCTCAACCTTTCTTAAAAAATCCAAAGTGGGAGGGTGCACCAACTCTACTTTTCTTGCCTTAATTCCAAAGGAAGTTAACCCAACATCTTTTGACAGGTTTCGATCGATCTCGCTCTATGATGCTTCCTAAAAAATCCTGGCCAAACTCTTATCCAATAGACTTAAGCCTCTATTAGGAACTTTAATTTCACCTCTCCAGGGGGGGTTTGTTAAAGGAGGACACCTGATAGATAACGTGATTCAAGTGCAGGAAGCCCTCTATTCCAGCTTTCAAAGGAAGGATAAAGTAATTCTCATCAAGTTGGATAAGAAAAATTCTTTTGACCGTGTCAAGCTTTCCTTTCTCTACCAAGTCCTCCTCTCTTTTGGCTTTAGTGCAGATTTTGTGCGTTTGATAAAATCTTGCACATATAGGACCTATATAGCGCCTCTTGTTAACGGTAAACCAATAGACTTCTTCCAAGCATCAAGAGGGCTTCGTCAAGGGTTCCCTCTGTCACCTTTTCTTTATATTTTGATGGCTGAATCTTTAAGTAGAAAGCTAACAGCAGAGTTGGTTGTAGGCTCTCTCCCTGGCATTAAGATTGCAAGAGGTGTGGATCCTATTAACCATGTCCTATTTACCGATGATTCTCTCCTTCTGGGATGGGAATCCTTAAACATTGCTTGAGCTTTTAAGGATTTTTTACAAAAATTATGTTTATCTTAAGGATCTATGATTTATAAAAGCAAGAGTGATGTGTATGGTTGGAATGTAGACCATCTATCTATTCTTCGAATTGCTAATTTTATGAGATTCCGTGGGTTTGATAAGTGGGACAAGATCAAGTATTTGGGCCTTCCTTTAACCTTGGGACCTAACCCTCTGTCACTGTGGCTGGAAGTGATAAGTAAACTAAAAGAAAAAATAGTTTCTTGGGGTGGACAATGGTTAACAAAGGCTGGGAATTTGATTTTGATTAAAGCGGTCCTATCAGCTCTTCCCATCTTCCAGTCCTCTCTCCTTCTTGCTCCTAAGTCCATCTTGACTCAGATCTCATTACTTCTTTGGGATTTTCTTTGGGAGGGTGGAAAAGGCAACCAGAAAATATGCATCTAGTAAGTTGGGATATTCTTAAAAGACCAACTTCGGAAGGAGGTCTCCAAATCCGAGATCCTGAATTGGCAAATATGGCATTGGGAGGTAAACTCATCTGGCAGTTGTATGTAGATAAAAACCATCCGGTAAGTAAGATCTTCTGGATGAAATACCTTAAGGGTGCTTCTTTGAGAAATTTAAAATCTATAAAAACCCCTACAGGCACAACAATTTGGAATTTATGAAGAAGAGGAATAGATCATCTTCATCACCATCTCTATAGAATTCCTGGCAATGGGAAGAGGATTTTTCTGTGGGATGATAATATCTTAGGAAATCCTCCTCTTTCCTCCGACACCTCGTTAATTGAGATCAAGTCTTAGTTAACCAACAAAGGACTTCTTCGTCTAGAAGACATTTGTTATTGGGACAGTGAAGGGAATTGGGTTGGATGGTATTTTCCTGAGACTCCAGATCATCTTCTCTCCCAACAAAAATTATTGATTTCTTCTTTATCTGGACTCGCACCAGTTCACAACTCTTTCAAAGATAAATGGGCGTGGGGCTGTTCTAGAAATTACTCAGCTGCCCAAGGCTACTCTGCTTTGCAAAATTCTGTTGACTCTTGCTTATCCCCTGTGCTTTAGAAAGCAGTTTGGTCCTCTTACAGTCTGCCAAATGTGAATTTATTTACTTGGAAGCTCATGCACAATAGGGTGCCGACAGGAGAAAATTTGTCCAAATGTGGCTTCCTTGGACTGTTTCGGTGTTGTTTTTACAATTCTGCTATTGAAACCTCTGAACATATCTTTATAAACTGTGATTTCTCTCAATTGGTGTATAAATTGGTTCTTAATGGATTGGTTGCATCTGCTCCTTCCAATATCTCTTTTGTTTCACTTTTCACCTCCTGGAAAAACCAGATTCCAGAAGCAACTGTTAAAAACGTCACATGGTCCAAACTCTGGCAAATAATACCGAAATATGTCTGGTGGAAATTGTGGATATCAAGAAACAAGTGGATTTTTTATAGCATGACGTCAACCCCCTTGAACGTGGCATACAAAATCAAAGCTTTCATATCCAAATCAACACGTAATTATTTTTCCCATTCATCACTTTCTCCAGAAGCTTCTAATTGGCTAGGAATTTGCTCATCGAGTTCTATATTGTCGGTCTCCTTCAAACTTGTGTGTTATCCATCCTCGAGACTGCGTTTCACTGAAGAATATTTTTATATATGTTGGAAGAAGTCCTCCTCTGCTACCATTTTTTATGGAGTGTCCAAGTTGGGGAATCCTGGGATCGCTGGCGCTGGGGGCCTGATTATTTCTCCAGACAGAGTGATCGAATCCTGCTCCAGCTAGGGACTGGGAGTGAGGTCAAATAACCAGGTTGAATGTCTAAGTCTCCTTAAGGTGTGCCAGTATGCTAAGGAGATCGGGTAGAATTCAATTCAATTTTTTGGGGATTCAGAGCTGCTGATTAAATTGTTAAATTCAGAAGACCGGTTTAACAATTCAGCCTTGAATAATACTATGTATAGAATCCGAAAATCATTGAAAGGGTTTTACAGTGTTGCTTCTTTTCATATTTTGTGGGACTTAAATAAAAAATCAGATTCCCTGGAAAACATAGCTTTCTTGTTGTCTCAAGGCAATCTCAGCTTCAATGGAGATCCCAGCGCATTTCATCCAATTCCTTAATTGAGCTTCATTAAGCTGTGAATTAACTGGGCAATCTCTTTTCTATTTGTAAGAAAATGTATATAGTGTGATTTGCTTGAAGTTTTACTTTTGCTCTATGTGTAAATGGTTGATTAGGCAATTGCTAAATCAGGCCTAAATATTTTCATAATTTAAAAAAAAAAATATTACTCGTTTGAGTTTAAAAAAATGACTTCATTGCAATAAAAATGATATTTTATGTGACTTCACTTTAGTAATGCACCTAAGATTTATCATGTAGCTTATGTTGTATTTATTGCTTTATAGATTCCAATTTAGGTTTCTAACTCCCCTTCACAGTTTCATTAGCTAAATATTTATTTTTCATGGTGGTTTCAACCTAAGCAAAGAGTCTTTAAATACAAGTCTACAAGCATAAAAAGGAGAAGGAATACTACATGTATCAAAACCCTACCTGAGATTCATTTAATAAAAATAATATTTCCACATGTGTTTACATCCAATAGAGTTTCCCCCAAAGCATCTACAATAGGAAGGTTCTTCAAGAACTAATGCTTGGACAAAGTCTCATGGGTTTGAAAGTGAAGTGTATGTCTTCCTTTACATTTACTTTTCAAGCTTGTCTTGATAATGATTTGTGGCCCCAACTAGTGTATTTGTGTGAAATTTCGAGCTAGTATACGAGCCAATAATGCTCATTCTCCTCTTTGGATTCAACTTATAGATTAAGCTTAAACCATGAAATATTTACTTTTGACCATGCAACCCCAACTTCATGTGGTCCTACTATCACAATATTGAAATGAAAACCATATGCATTGCTTGTGTTGAATACTATTGGTCCTGGTATACATTGTATTGGTTTGAGTTTTGGTTTTCCATGATTTCATGTTGGGATGTAGATGCAACCTTTGTAAAGAATTTAATATTTTATTGACGCCTTTCTTTCTGACATTTGCTCTCAATGTTTTCAATTTTTCGAACTTTACCCTCTCACCCTCTTGATTCTTTTTCTTGTTATCTTAAAAAAAAAAAAATACATTACAAGAAACCTTATGTGCATTTCCCCTTATTTCATGGATGGTACCTGAGGTAAACCATTCAATTATGAAGTGGCCTAAACTTATTTTATCCAAACATGACACAAAAATTAATTGTAAAAATTGATTGATAAAATAAAAAATAAAGGGTTGGAAGTATTTTTTTAGTTTTATAGTTATATCTCATATCATACATCAAATTCAATCTTACATTTAAAAGGCGAAAATATCACATTTGAATTTTAAAAAAATGTTTATTATTTGTATTGATATAAAAAGAGGGGGTTGCGATCTCGTTGTCCATGCTAATAATACAAAAAATTGAAAATGAAATAATCCAAAATTTTCCAAAAACTTAAAAATGTCCAAAATGATATTACAAGATTCCTCTTTCCTAATAGTTTTGTCTCTAGACTTCACTACATGACTGGTATACATCCTTACATAATGGATTAACAAAAAATAAACTTATAAAACATACTCATTTAACATAGATAATTAACCAAGCCCATGTTGTCCATGCATCTCTTAACCCAAAACAAATTCCAAATAGGAGGGATCCCACTTTTCAATCCACTTAGACTGCCACTCCACGTTGTCTATTTCTTAGCAATCACTTGATTCATTTCATGAGAGCCCACCAAAGCCTCATTATACGCAAAAAATTGAACTCCTCAAACCTAGGTAATTGTTCTATTTCTAGATGTAGTACTTTATCCTACTCTTTGACTTTTGTATCTTCCTCTTCTAGCTTTTTCATATGGCACTCTTCCCCCACCTCCAATAATACCATCTTTCCTTTGTTTTTTCCAAGTTGTTCTTTCATCAGAACTAGTTTCCTTCTCGTTGCCTGTAATTCCCTTGCATTGATCAACTCCCTATATTTTCACCATGTTTCCCATCTCCTCGTGGCCAAATATATACTTTCTTGGCAATCATGACAATGTATCTCACATCTTCAAATCTATCTTCTCATCTAAGAATTTTTGCAATGGGCACATCTATTTTGATGGCCATGGGAAGAGGCCATCCTTCCATTTTAATGTTGTTCCAACAGGGGTTCACACTTGATTTATTTTGCACCCATACTAGATATTAAAGACCAAAATTTTCTACTAAGCAAGGGGATAATAAAGTGCAACCGATTCTTCTATGTGTAGAACCACAAAATATTAACATGAGAATTGGCACCTAAAACACTAGACATAACAAATACTTGAACCCAAGCAATAAAACCATATGAAAAATTCTAGAGAGATTTCACTTCCAATTTTCACCTTTGCAAATGGAGAGACGACATGGAGACCTTCCTAAAATCAATACCCCAAAATTGAACACCAAGAAATGAGCCATAGATACCATACAAGGAGGTAACAAAATGCCCCCCAGTTTTGCAAAAGAGTGCCAAAAAAAAGACCCCATAAATAGTGCAATGAATTCCTCCCAAGAATCCATGAAGAGTATTGGAAAAACAACAACATAAGGTTCTTGAATGGTTAGGGGTGGGTTTAATACGACACACACATCTAACCATCCAATATAAGAACCCTTCATTAGGCCAAGTTTGTGAAAGTACAAGTGAGGAGCACGACCCAAATAACTTCCATTAAATTGGATTTGCATGTGACTATGAAGATGCCACTTTTCTAATCTATTAAGTGAGTTCACAATAGGGTTTAAGGTTGAGAAACTCAATGTAAGAGAGAATACCCCAAAACCCCCTTTTTCCAATACTCATCCAAAAGAAATACAACATCCTATGTTGGCCATTCCATCAATTGCATTTAGACTTTTGAGATTGTGAAATAACTCTATCAAATCAAAGTTGTTCCTATAGCTTGTTGCTTGAGAGATAATCATGTTGAAATGTAGATCACATAAAAGGGAATTAGCAACCATATGATGAATAACCATTGTTCATTTCTCTAATACAATGACTTCCTCGATTCCTGAGCTTTTTAGTTTCATTAGACCTTGCAATAATGTGAGAGCTTCATCTTGGTTATTTGACATATTTCCTAGACCCCAAGAAAGAAGATACAAGGTCTCCATCAGGGTCTAAAATGAAACCCCCCACCCCACAACACTTTTCAGACCTAACACGAACAACACAATTTAGGCATCAAAGCATTATTTACCTTAGTTAGAGTACTAGTATGGCACCCTTACCTAGGAGGTTGTTACCCTAATCAACATGTTGACTAACCCAATGGGTGCACACTATGGGGAAGCTAGTTGATTGATCATGGGAGTTACCTAAATAAGAGGAGGGGTGTCAAACAATTGGATGGCGGTACTTAGCCATTGGATCTTAGGACCATGTGAGATATAACTTGTAGGATGGACAGTTGAGTTGAGGATGCTTGGATTCAAGAGCATACTACATGGAGCTTGGTGTTGGACTCAAACACGTATGTTGAGGAGCATTGGAGCCTTGTGACCACATTAGCACACATGAGAGTAGCATTGGGAAGTTCATAAGGCATGCAGTACACAGCTAGTGGAGGAGCACTCGCATGGGGACACTTAGATAGTAGACCACCATGTAGATCTTTTCAATGGCTCATGGGTTTAGGGTTCAATAGGTGGAAGGTAATCATTTTCGATGATTCATATGTCACAAAAATAAAAAAGTTTGTGTGACCTATGCCATAGAAAAAACCTCTTTCTATCGTTGGATACTATAGCACGAACCCCTTTATGTTTTTAGGAACGAGACTTCCTTAACTTGTACATATGATTGGATTCATTGCTATATATCGAGAAAACAAGTTTAATAATCATCACTCGCGTCCTTTATGACCCATCAGTTTGGCCAAAATTCCACCTTTTATTAGTGTTTGTGAGGTAGTAAATAGATAAAAGATTTGTTTAGTCTCCTAGAACATGGAGGAAATCACCACAACTTGAAGCTTGTAACAAGTAATTATTGCCAATAACCACTTTATCTTCATTGTATTATGGTGAATAATTGGGGAGGAGGTACTAGTGCTTATCCATGCCAAGTAACTCTAGAATCATCAATCTATTACGGTAGATAAGAGGATAAATATATTGAATTCCCAACCACATGTGAATTTTGAGAATGGTAATATTTTTTTATGACTTTCCACCTATTGAACCAACTAGTGGTGTCTATGAAGGATTGTGTTGAGGAATTCCCTCAAGAGTCCTTTCTTCAAGACAAAGCAAGGCTAGCTTCTCAACCAAGCTAATTCATAGTGACATGTGTGAGTTTATGGCCACCCATTCCCTTAGGGGATATAAGTAATTATTACATTAATTGATGACTCTTCCCACTTCCTTTGGATATACACCATTCAATCCAATGATAAGTGTTTGGAAAAATCAAGGAATTTAAATATTTCGCTGAAAATAAAAGCAAGAAAGAGACTAAGTGTATCAAGATTGATGGTGAACCGGGATATACCAACAATGTTTACCAATTATTTCTCATTTTTTAATACATCTCTTGGCAGTGGAATGTTTACCTAAATTGAAGAATAAATGGAGACGCTTTATGCATGCCTCACTACAAGAAAATGGCACTTACATTTTGGGGAGAAGCAATTTTCTATGCATCTCAAATCATTGATCACCTACTCATGTTCTCCATATGATAAATGGTATGGAAAAAACCTTCTAACTCACATTTCAGATTTTTTGAATCAAATGCATGGACCATACTCCTATTAAAATGCAGACCTTATTAGAACCAAAAAATCACTACTATTGTCTAATATGCTACAATGAAGCTTTACATGGATATTCTCTTTATGATCCTTCCACTTATTAGGTAATTAAATGTAGATATTCCATATTTAATGAATTTTCTTGCATGTTTTAGTGGTCCTCTTATGATCTGAATATTACAGGATCATATTAACCATGAACTATGTGGTCATGTGTAAATGATTTGTATACAATAAATTCTATGCAGAAGGTTTTTTTTTATAACATGAACGGTTATGATATTATTAAAACTCAGCAAAAAGATCACTGAAGGAAAAACACATGACAGCAAGCATCCTAGTCACCACTTCTTTCAATCGATGACCATCCAAGAGCTAAGGAGGGATGTCACTACTTATGACCGAGCTAACAATGAGATCATTTAGACCCGCAGCTATGGATTTATTGGCTGCAGTGTCCGCCAAGACATTCAAACCCCTAAGAATATGAAAAAAGTAAACCTTTCTAAGCAGTTTGGTCTTGGACCTAATTCTCCTTATCAGTCTTGATGTCCTAACATTATCGCACCTTCTTCCGCCATTCATTGCCTGAATGATAACCCTGGAATCCCCGAAAACCATGACCTCATCCACTCCTTTAACCAGCAATTGCTTTAGGCCTTGCCATAGCCCGTAGGCCTCAACCATATTATCAGTTTCATAACCAATATTCTAGTAGTATTCCACCTTGACTTTCCCATCTGGATTGATGATGACTCCACCTCCCTCGGCCTTCCCTGGGTTCCCTTTGGAAGCCCCGTCAAAGAAGAGTTTAAAAATTTTCCTTTCTTTTAGCCAATTTTCAAACTGAGAGTTATCCATCTTGATATCCCATTCTTCCAAATTCTTAGTATCAACAATATTTATAGCCAGGGGATTGAGACTCCGCATCCACTCTTTTTCTTTGTCCATCAGAATTCCTTTGTTGCTGGGGATCTTCAAGATACTGATAACCTCCGCGAGCAAGGCTTGAATTTTGGTGGCTGTCTTCCACGTAGGCTGAGTCTTTTCCTGAAAAATCCTGTAGTTTCTTTCATTCCATAAACACCAGCAGATTAATTTGGGGATTTTTAACCAGCAGGCTCTCACACCCCTTTTTTGGTTCAACTCACCTTGGTATAGACTTTCCCAGTTATAAAAACAATCATGAATACTAGCTGGCAGCCTCACTACTCCTCCCCAGCGATTCAACACAACATTCCAAACTGAAATAGCATAAGGGCATTGTAAGAACAGGTGATTGATAGTTTCAACAGCCCTAGCACATAAAGGACATCTAAATGGGACAGCGAGCCCTCTCTTTTCCAGATTCTCACCTGTGAGTATTCTTCCATGTAAGAGCGTCCAAATGAAGAGAACAATCTTGGGAAACGAAGTGTTATTCCAATTGTAATTTCAGAGTTGGGGATTAGCAGGGACATTATAACCTACAGAAAAACGCTGGTAACCTTCGGACGTGGAGTATCTACCAGATTTCTCTCCCCATCTGTGCCGGTCCCTGCTTTTCTTGCTGATTGGAGCTATCCCAGCCAAGTGGACGAGTAGTTGTGACTTCTCTACATCTAGATCAACAGGACACTCTGGTAAATTCCAGCCAACCCATCGTTGAGGTTCTGCATTCTCCCATGTGGATATATCCTAGAGCGTTTTCAGCCCCAGCGCGTCCATCCTTTGCTGCAGGCGAGGTAAATGAGGTGGAGTCTTACCTAGGACTTTGTCTTGCCACAATTTGATAAGATTCCCATTGCCTGGGACCCAGTACAGATCAGCCATGAGCTGAGGTAGCACCTTAACACAGAGTTTATGGATGGTTGTTCTATTCTGAGCCACGTGGCCCTCTTCCAGGCAGCTGAGCCTCGATCCCTTGAAATACTTAGTTTTCAGCACAAGACTAGACCAGGAGGGCTTGGGGGCTAGCAGGTTCTAGAGCAGCTTGGATCCCATAGCCAAATTTTGGATTCTGAGGTCTCTGATATGAAGGCCTCCCTCAGATCTTGGTAATTTAATAGTTTTCCAACTCACCAATGCAAACTTTTTGCCTCTTCCAACACTGCCTCCCTGCCAGAGAAATGACCTTATCAATCCTTCTATTTGGTTAATGGTTTTGGCCGGAGCAAGAAGAAGAGAGATCTAATAAATCAGATAGCTATTCAGGACAACTTTGATTAAAACTACCTTCCCAGCCAAATTTAACCAAGTTGATCCCCATCCTTGGATTTTGTTTTTAAATTTCTCCACAATTGGGTTCCAGGTCGAGCTCTTGGCCTTGGTTTTGAAGATGGGTACCCCCAAGTAGATGAAGGACTCCCAGGCAGTAACCCCACCCATGTTGAGGCCCCGAGAGATGTCCGACATTTCCCTAGGGTTGATATTCCATCCATAAATCTGGCTTTTCCTTAGATTGACTTGGTTTCCAGAAGCTAGACAGTAACGGTTCAGTTCAGTCTTGAATCTTCGAGCTATAATATTGCTAGCTCCACCCAGCAAGATAGTATCATCCGCGAATTGCGCATGGTTAATATCTTTGATGCCCCTAGCCATCTTGATGCTGGGAAGGTCCTGGTCGTGCCTGGCGAAGTCTAGCTGAAAGCTTAGGACTGAAGCCTGGATGGCATAAAGGAGGGGGGAGAGCGGGCAGCCTTGCCTTAGACCTCTCGAAGCTTGGAAGAAGGGAGCAACTCTTTCGTTGACAAGCGGGGCAATCCACGGCTTGCTGATACAGGCCCTCACCCAAGAGATAAATTCAGGTGTGAATCCAAATTTCTGCATTACCTGGAAGAGAAAGGGAAGGCTGACTCTGTCGAAGGCATTGGCAAGCTCAATTTTAACCACCATTCCTTTATCGCCATTCTTCAAACTGGAGTGTATAGCCTCTTGGACTAAGATGATATTTTCCCAAATCTTCTTGCCTTTGACAAAGCCTCCTTGGTTCTCAGGGATCAGTCTCGGAAGGATATGTTTGCGTCTGCTTGCCATAATCTTAGTGATGATTTTATAACCTATATTGCAAAATGATATAGGCTGGAACCTGTCAAAGGATTTGGCCTCCTTCTCTTTGGGGATAAGAGCCAGGAAGGCAGAATTAGTGCTGCCTCCAATTTTACTGCATCTCTGAGACTTCTTGACCATCTTGATTAAGTCATTCTTAATAATGTTCTAGCAGAGCTTAATGAAGGTAGCATTAAATCCATCGGGTCCCGGGGCTCTGTCATCTTTCATGCCATCAACTGCCCTCTTGATCTCCTTCATCATGATAGCCTGAGTGAGGGACTCGTTTTCACTGTTTTTTATAACATTGGGGATCAGTCTCATGAGCTCGGTGTCGTCCAAGACAGGCTGGGCATTGAAGAGACCACTGAAGTGCCTAGTCGCTTCCTTCTTAATTTCCTCATGGCTGTTGATAATTTGGTCCTGAATGTGAATTTCCTGCACACAATTGATTTTATTCCTGGCTGTCGCCTCCTTGTGGAAGTAACTCGAATTCCTATCGCCATCAATCACCTAATTGCATCTTGCTTTTAGTTTCCACCAATCAAATTCGAGTTTGCAAGCCTTGTGGAGATTCATTTGCAGGGTAATCTTAGTTTGGATATCAGTAGCGTCCACATTTTTATCCTCCAAGGCAGCCTGGTGGGACTCAAGCTCATGAGCAGCGTGAGTTTTTTTATCAGAGGGAGATGGAACTGCCTTGGCCCACGATTTGAGGATTTTTTTAAGTCTTCTGAGCTTCTCCTCCCATATGTAGAAAGGTGACCCTGTGACCGGGTGGGACCACGATTCGGCAACGATCCTGAGGAATGCAGTTTGATTAGCCCACAGGGGGTTAAATCTGAATGGAATTGGACCCCAGTTCTTGTTATTATCCATCTCAAGAAGGATGGGCTTGTGGTCAGATACTCCAAATGGCAATATTTTGGAAGATAAATTCAGTCCCAGCAAGAGGAAGGAGTCCTGGACCAGGAACTGGTCGATTCTGGCAGCGATATGCCCAGGCCCTATCCTCTTGATATTCCAAGTATACTTACCAGAAGAGGGCTTAATGTCCATGAGATCCCATTCCAGGAAGATATCATCTATAGTTTCTCTTACGGGGTCCCTGACCAAAGATCCACCTCGTTTTTCCTCTTGACTTAGGATGACATTAAGATCCCCCGCAATTATAATATTACCTTGCAAGTTACTCTTCTCCTCACGCAGGAGACTCCAACAAGTATTTTTTTAGCATTAGAGTTGGGAGCATAGATACTGAAGATACATACCAGGGAGTTCGAGGCTTTTTGCCTCAACTGGGTGAGGATCCAATGTGTGCTGTACTTGATATCGACAACATCAAATTCCTTATCATTCCACAGAGTTCTAATGCCACCAGAAGCCCCTCTTGAGCTAATTGCAGCTTTCCCCTTGTTTTTCCAAAATTTTTGACTTACCTAGAGAAATGCAGCTTCCTCCATCTTGGTATCCTCGATCAGAAAGATGTCCGGCTGATGTAAAGAAGATAGATCTGACATAGCTTCTTCCTTGATTTTGCTTCCGAGACCTCTGCAGTTCCAGGAGAGGACCCTCATTACTTACTTTTGGAGAGCGTAGGTATCCCTTTATGGGCATGCCCTTGTTGTCGGGTGTTCCTAGTAGATTTCAGAAGCTTTTCCAAGGTTAGCTGGGAGCCTTGCCGCTTATCCTTGTAGGTTGCATGCTCCCTTATTTCTTTCCTGGATTTACTTCCTTTTGTTTTAGACATTCTTAGTAGTTATTTCAATTCCCCCCTCCTCCTCTTCCACTTCTTCTGATCCAGAGTCTTCCTCTGACTTCCCTAGGGTTTCTCCTGTCGTGACTAGTGCCATTTCTTCGTCTCGGTCCTTCATTTGTTGGGCTGATAATTCTACTTCAGGCTCCTTATTTCCTTCATTGCTGGATTTCTCTCCGATTTCAATGAGATCTTCCCTGACTTCCACCGTTGCTTTACTCTTGGATACTTCTAGGGATCCTTCGAGAGTAGTGGCCCTTGTTTCATTGGTCCCATCACCCTTTTTTGGATCCCTTCCGAGTTGGTATTTGGACTTAGATCTGTTCACCTTTTGCCATCCTTCTACCTTGTCATGCTGGGTCTCAGGCTAATTAGGATAGTTGCGGATGAAGTGCCCGTACTCATGGCAGCCTCTACACTTGAAAGGTAGCTGTTCATAATCAAGTTTTTAGAAGTGGGACCAATTTCCCATGGTTAACTTGATAGCTTCAGGAAGGCCAACTTCGATGTCGACCTCAATGCAAATACGGGCACAAGCATATTGGTCTTTTGGACTAGCCATATCTATGTAGTTCCCTAGTGCAGACCCTATGGCTTAGAGGGATTTAGGGTTCCAGCAGTGCATAGGAAGGTTAGGTAGCCTGACCCAAACAGGCATTGCTTTTGGGGTATCAGCTTCGGGATCAAAGTCAGGAGTCCACCTGTTCAGGTAAAGACCTTGCGGGCCCATGAAGTAGGGCCCATTTCTGAAGATTAACTCTTTATCGTCCTTGGATTCAAAGTCGAAAAGGAAATAACCTCATCCAATGGAGTAAGAAGCAACATTATTGGTGATAAGGGGCCTCCAGTTTCTTTGGACCCAGCTGTCCATAGTTTTTGGCGAGGGCCAGAGCTCCGTGAATTGTCCGATCAGTGCTCGGTCTGCCAGGGAGAGAGCTACCCTAATGGTTTCCTCCAGAGGAAGGGCAACCCCCAACAAATATTCAAGTCTTTTGACAAATTTTGGGGGTTTGCCTTTGCCGGATCTCCTATTGTGTGAGGAAATTAATCGATCGAATTCATCCAGGCAAAGATCCGGGGATGGATCTCCCCCCACACCAGGCATCAGACTACCCATCCAATTAACCCATCAGCATTACAAGTCAGCCTCTGAACAGTAGCAAAAGGCCTAGCAAATCCCATCCCACCTGCAGAGATCCAAAGGACGACTTGGTTCCAGCGTGAAGCAAGCTACAAATCGAAGCCAGCTCATGGAGATCGCCCTCCCTCAGATCGGCGAGCACTCAAGCATTGAGGAGAGGGAGATTTTAAGATGGAATAATTCACCCAAACTGGATTATGTACTCACTCATGTTAGGCCCAATCCAACATCTATGAGTAAGATTATCCCAAGTCTTTAGATAGTTTTCAAATGTAAGACATAAAAAAGCATCTACTTTTCATTGGAACATGCCAACTCCACAATTTTTTGTACCACCACCTTGGAACATTAAAGGTATTTTCTTGAGCAATCACTATATATGCAGTCTTAGCCGAAATACTACATATAGAAAGATTAAAGGTCTATGTCAGTGTATCTTCTCCAGTATTTATTCTAATGCCTGTAGAATTCAGATGTGAAATATAATTATTCCATTCCACAACCCAACAACTCCCCAACCCAAAATTTGAAGCAGAAAGCCAATAAGAATCTAATGAATGGAGTGAGCTAGGTCTTTGAATACGTGTCAAAGTGAAACAACCCAGTTATACAAGATATTCCAAGAAGTAACGTCACATCCCCACCCCTATACCAGAGCGAGGACGTGACTATAATGCTATCAAGACTAGGCAATCTAAGCCCCATGAACGTAAGATAAAATGCAATGAAATAAAAACATACACATGCATAAATTATTATCATACAACGGAAGCAAAACACATTCCATTCAAGCACTTAGCATGTTCATATTAATTCATAAACACATACAATGCAGATATTTAAACACAACAATACTTATCTTGGAAGAAGCTTGTCCCGCAAACAGCTATGTCGCCACAATGTTCCACCCAACCATAAGCTAGTGTGTTCATCAATCTCTCGGTAGCACTGCCACCCCCGAGTTGGGAATGATTCCCACAAGGAATAAGGAAATACTAGCAGACTCATACATAGCCAAGGATACAACAAAAACTCAGCTAATCCAACACATTTTGGTTTATCAGGCTGCAAGGGAGATTTGAAGGCTGACTACTAAGCTAGTGAGCTCAACCACAAAGCTATGGACACCAGCACCAGATTTATCCTAGCTTATAGGACATCTACACACCCAACATAAGGAAGCATCCCCTTCTCTACTGAACAGTCCCTCAGGCTATGCCTTTCCTTCCAGTGTTATTCAGGGTGTGCAAAGAAGAAAACCAACCCCCTAGATCTATCTGTGAGGTTCCTTCTTACACTAAATTAATCAAGCTAGTTCAGAACCCATTCCACTCCAAACTAGTTTAGACCAAAACAAAACATGCACACATGGCAAGATACAAAATTATGGGTTGAGGAAAAATGACTTGGGAGCCAAAAACGAATTTGTAGATGGGGGAAACGACCCTAGGAGAGCAATTCGATTTCCATAAATGCTCTATGGCTTCACGTGGGCAAAAATGACTCCCTCGGTCCCTAAATTCGTGGATTTGTCCCCCATTGGTTGTGCAACACAGAAAACATGAAATTCCCAACCATGGGAATGTAGAAACAACACAAAAACGCCCAGCAGAGATCCTAGCCACTGAATGTCAACAAAGCCACTTCCCAGCCATGGGAAAAATGAAGAACACTGCAAAAACGTCCATGGAGAATGCCCAAGAGCTCCAAAAACGTGGGGAAGACAACAACGTGAATACATGAGGGAATGGGCAGCAAAAATGGACATTTTCTTGGCTCATAAGACAAAACACGTTTTCCCAAAAATTGGTGCTTCGTCCAATTCGAGTTTTTTGACCTCCATACCTTGCCCATCCCATGCAATAACTAACTTAATGAATTTCTGGCAGAATTAAATGATTGGGCACAAGAGACAAAATGGGTAGTTGACAATTTGATGGGTTCTCCCTTTAACATATGTCTTTCCCCCGTTGGCCCAAAGGTTTGAATACACCCCCCCCTATCCTTAGGAAATCATGCCCCCATCTCATTAATTGTTGCATTGACATAGCTGGTTGTGGGTATTTTAATTAAATTGCATATGTACATGATGACCAAAATTATAATGTGCCTGGCTAGCATGAAATACCATCGGCAACGATTTTTAATCACCGAGACATAAAATGCTAAATCGATGGTGGGGATTTTTCCTTTAGCTCCACATCATGATTAATTACAATATATACATCATATACATTTTTAATGCAAACATGGTCAAAACTGGGGTGTTACAAGTAAGAATATAATTGGTAATTATCCTCCATTCCAACAATAGGATTAGTTCCTACCAACACACTTGATCTCGCACCTACATTCCAAGTTAAACCTCTACCCAACCATGGGTAGGCCTTGATAAACCCATACCAGAAGTTTCATGAATTCCTAGTAGTTTTCACAATGTTCCTTATCCATTTCAAAAAATTCCCTTTGATGTATTTTCCAAGGAGAACTTAATTCCACAGTCCTTTGCTAAAAATACCCCTCCAAAAGCACTTCAAGTGCAAAGTTGTACTAAACAAGTAGATGTTCTTAATATCCCAGCCACCCCAAATTTTAGGGTTGGCCCTGGTCCTGGCAAACTTCTCCTCCACCATCCAGGAAAGTGCTTAGAGAGTGGCAATGCCACGACAACACAAAACTCCGAGGAGAGGTAGCTCTGGTCAAGCCGGAGTTAGGCAGAAAGTTAACCTAGGAGCCACAGATGGTTGTACATCTCAAATATCCATGTCGGTCAGGTGCATGATCGATGATTAGGAGTCTGGCATAGTCTCTAAACATCTGGCTTCGGGGAGAAATGGTGGAAAAATCAAGCACTACTAGATGATAAAAAATATGTCGGGGATGTTTATGAATATTTGACAAACAAATGGAATGGAGTAAGAGAAATGGTGTAGAGCATACGGACCTGTCTCAACCAGACTGATGAACACTTGAACAACCTAGAGGAAAATTTCAATTGGCGGCATTATACCATTATCCACAACAATGAAGGAACAGTTGGTGGCAGAAACATGGAGCATCATGGCGTGGGTGGGGAGAAATATGCAGTAGAAGAAATATCCATTGCACCAGTGCAAGAGAACCAGGACAACACCTGACTAGTGACGCCAATGAAACGTGTCTGCGAAGCCTCTAATAGTGTCATAGCTACACATCTGCTTTGGGATCTACAACCTTTCAACCAGCTGGCACGTGATGACGAATATGATCCCTGCCCCGTCCTGGAGGAGACGTCGGAAGCAATGGATGGGAATGCCACATCCTAAACTCTCCACCGCCATTCCTTGTTCTATCTGTGACTTTTAGTTTTTCTAGATATCGTTGTTTTACAAATGTTTTATTTTCATGTCAGTTTACAGTCTCAATTTTATTGTATGTAATATGTCGATCGTGGCACATAGCTCTAGGAAGGGCGGTCTGTTATTTTTGAAAAAACCCAATAGGAACTCATGCCCCCATAATATGATTACGGGTACTCAATCTCATGCCCACAATGATTGTGGCTGGCCAAACAATCTCATGTCCCCGTAGTATGATTCTGGTACTCTATACTTTGTTTTCCCTCTGTTAATATGAATTTTATTGTTGCTTACAGAAGAAGAAGAAAAATCTTTGAATAGTCTTAGGAACCTGTGTTAAAGAGAGCCAATAAACAAGTATACCAACCAACAAATCTTTTAGAACAATCAATCTACCACCCAACGAAATAAGTTTGCAGGTTCAATGACTTATCCTTTTTCAAATTCTTCCACTAACCAATACCAATATTTGCTCATGTATCTAACTGGTTTTAAAAAGTATCCCAAATATTTGAAACCTTCCACCACATCCAAAACATTATAAGGCATGTTAATAGAGATCCAATTCTGCATATTCTTGTCAAACTTATGTTTATAAAAGCAAGATTTTGAAATGCTTAACTCCATCCCAGAAGTTCCACATAATATGTTTATAATCTCGGCAAAACAATCCCATTCTTCCACCAAACCACTACCAAACAACATAACAACATCAACAAACAATAAATGTGTGATGAAAATAGATGATGACAGTTTGATTCCCTTTAACTTCCCCTCGGACTCGGCCTTTTTAATCATGCAACTTAAACCTTCATTCAAGCATTAATACTATAGTAGATAGTGAGTATCCCTCTCTAATGCCTCTTGATATATTGAAGAAATTAGAGGGAGAACCATTGATCGGAAGAAAGAATTGAGCTGAAGTAATGCAAGACATAATTCGGTTAGTCACCAAAATAGGAAGCCCAATTTATAAAAGAAGAATCCTCAAATATACCAAATCCACTCAGTCATAGACCTTCACTAAGTCCATTTTCAACAATAATGCCTCCACATCCTTAAGATTGATAGAGTGAACAACTTCCTATGTGATACCTATAGCATAAAGGATCTGTTTATTTTCAAGAAAACCAAATTGTTCTTTAGACATACTCCTAGACAAGAAAGGCTTTATCCTACTGGATATAATCTTGGTAATGATTTTATATGCCATATTACATAAAGAAAATTGAATGGAAGTAATTACAATAAATAGAGTTATTACACTTAGGAATAAGTGTAAGGAAGGTAGAATTAAAACCCCCATAAACATAACCTTCCATTCTCGACTACTCAACCATAGACAAAATATCCTTACCCATCACATCTAAAATGCGGAGAAAGAGTTCCACAATCCAACCATTTGGACCTGGGCTCTTATCCTTACCAAATTGTTTCAAAACAACTTATACTTCATCCAAAGCAATAGATATCCCAATGTCATCACCTTCCTCGGGACTGAAGAAAGAAGAGAAGTGACTAATCACCTTCAACTATGCCTCAATCTAGCAAGTACCAAAGTCTTTAAAATGTTCATTAAAATTAGATTTATCCATCCCTTGCAAATCCTTTTGATCTTTTACCACATTTCCCCTATCATCCTTCATCTCCCAAATATAATTAGCATTTATTCTATGGGAAGCAAAATTATGAAAAAATCTTGTATTGTTATCACTGAGAGCAACCCAGAGAGCATGACTCTTCAACCTCCATTCCATTTCCTTGTGTTTTAAAAGAAGATATTTATTGTTTTCTGAATCTAGCAAGGTCAATTTAGCCTCTTCATTCAATATATAGTCCCCATTGTTAGACAATATCAACTTCAAGTGTTCTTTAATTCTCACATATTCTGCATTATCCTTATTTCTTTGATCCTTCACCCACATAATAACTTAATTTTTTAAACACTTTAGTTTCAAAACCAAGCTTTCCATAGGACTACACTCCTCATGGATAGGAAATCCAACCCATTTCTCCCGAACCATAGTGCATAAAGCTTCGTTCAATAACCAAGAATTGTTGAATTTGAAAGGATAATTGTTGATGGATTTGACCCCATCCAACTGGAGAAAGAGAGGATAACGATCTAAATGGTGGATTTCTCCACCCAAGTCCTATATCTCTGCAAGGATTGGACCATATGAGAGTTCATGAGAAACTTGTCTAGTCTCTTACATATTATGGCTTCACCACATCTAACATTAGACCAAGTAGGTTCCACCTTGACAGGTAAAATATCAATAAGATTTTCCCTCTGAAGCAAGTTGGAGAAGTGCTCAACAAAGTGTTCCAAGAGAGACGAGGACCCCAAAACTTCTACAGGAAACATAGTAAAGTTTAGATCGCCTGCAACTATTAAATTAGTAACCCCTAATATTCCATAGGCCTCCAAGGAATTCCAAAATAATTCCCTATTTTGTAAGGCCCATATCAATTCAAAATATTCAAATGCTAGTCAAAACTCTTAAAATGACCCTCCATCAGAATTCCCCCATCAATTCTAAAAAGATTGAAATCTACAATCTGTGCATTCCAACATGACAAGAGTCCACTTGAAAGTCCACAAGAATCAACAACACATATTTCCCATCCATGCAGTACTTTGGAAATAACCCCAATATCTTGTAGCTCCAAACACATTGTCCCTTGGATCAATACAATGTGAGGGTTAGTAGTTTTTAAGAGTTTTGATAGTGTCTTTGTTGTAAAGGAAAGTATCCTATGGCTAGGGTTTAAGAGGCCATCAACGTACTGGGGTTGAAAGAGAGATGCACAATGTTCAGCAAGCATATAACAGCAAGTTTCAGAGATAAGAAAGCTCCACACCTGATTAACTGAAGGCTGGTCCAAGCTTTCTCTTCAATCCTCTTCTTGCTCCAAGAGACCTGCAAAACGAATTATACCTTCCTCAAACCATTATGAC
The DNA here is from genome assembly GCA_001517045.1 of Pseudotsuga menziesii. Classification (NCBI taxonomy): domain Eukaryota; kingdom Viridiplantae; phylum Streptophyta; class Pinopsida; order Pinales; family Pinaceae; genus Pseudotsuga; species Pseudotsuga menziesii. Next base: position 3,794 of record LPNX011101987.1, on the reverse strand, counting down.
CATATATAAAGAAATGATAATCAAATAAATCTGAAATAAATAATATGAATAACATCATCATATGATCATAAACAGAGATTCAATCACACATTGAACAATGATTTGGGAAGAAGAAGGACATCACATCTTTATTAATCTTGAAAACAAGTACAAGTATACCTTCTCTTCAAGTTGGCACCTCACGAAACCTTGATCCGGTTCTGCTGCTTCTCTTCTCCAAAGAACTCAGCCTCCAAGCTCTACAACACAAGGGAAAACCTCCAGGGCAAAGGTGTAGGCAAAGAGAGTCCCGATTCCTCCAGCATAACAATGCATAAAATCCAAGTCCCCTTTCATGGACCTCCCTACCTTTATTTATATGGGTGAAATAAGGTAGTTTTGAAGGTTGGAGAAGTTACAGTATTTAAGGAATTTAAGTTAAATGACTTAACTAATCTCCAATTAACTCATGTTTTAATGTTTTAAATGCTAAGAGGCACATTCGTGGGTTTTCCTTAAGGAAAATCGTGAATAGACAAAAAAACGCGTTTTTAGGGTATTTCTGTGCATTTTCAGACTTTGGTGTCTTCATGAAAGTTTTAGCTAACTGAAATACCTTTCCAACGGCGTAGAAATGAGGTCAAACGGAGTTACAGAAATCAAGATATGGGTCCTCCAATATAGGTGTTTTTTCAGTGACTTTCAATGACTTTCATGAAACAATGGGAAAGTGGTCACAGGCAGAGATGTGTCATTTTGAGCTATAACAGATGCCCCCTAATGTGTGAGGTTAGAGGGGAAGACAATAGCCGAAATACATTATAAAGGAAATAGCTGAGTATGGAGAGAGCAGAGAAACCAAGATCGAAAGGCTCGAGTGAAGGTACCTGTAAGAGAGATAAATGTCAGAAAACTGATCTCTGGGACATACACGTCCATATACAAAACAACGCCATAAAGATGAAGGCGGATCCAACATATGTATAACTGATGAAACTATCATGGTCGCTCAATATGCAAAAAGGCACCATATCAAATCTAAAGGAGTCATGGCCACAAATGAACAAGGTGGATCCATACTCAACAATCGATCATAGCCACAAAAATACAAGGTGGATCTATGTCTCAGCAAAATGTCATATAAAGTATAACAAGGTCTTGCGCAACTTGGGAAATAGCAAAAGAGGACAATGCTACTGGCAGCCCCAAGGTCTTCAATCCAAACCGCCCCAAAAAGGTACGAATCCTAACCATGCGAATAAAGGAGCTGAAGTCGAACATGGAGGAAGTCGTTTGATTACCGGTTAATAATGAAAACCGTTAACAAAAGCGAGGGAAACCACCATTAATGAAAATGGTCCCCAAGGTACCTAGTACATTCTAACAAGTGTGATTACAAGGACTTGAAGTCGAACACTTGAAGAATCTATCGAGTAGGAGACAATAAGGGTATCCCCACTACCCAATAGCGAGGGAAATTGCCATTGAGGACAACAATTCCCAAGGTACTATCATAAAACTCTAAATCTCGTCCCCAGAGCAAGATGTGTTGCAGTCGATAGGAAGAGATCCGTTGGAAGGAAGGCATTAAGGCATCCTTCATCATCCAACACGAGGTAAGTCAAAGACTAATTGGATCTGGAATTGGTACTGAATTTCACGACAAGAAACACCGAAGACATGATGTAATGAATGGATACCAGGGAATGGCTGACACAAAAGGTCAAGGCAACTGCAGAATGGCTGACAAAGGTTTAATCCTTGAACAGTGAGCATGACACAAAAGTGACTTAGGCAGATTTTGACACGAAATAAGACCAACGAAACAAATCTACAATGTAGGAGACATTGAAAGATTCCCCATATAATTGGAAAGAAGACCAACTGGAGGAGTAAGAAACTCTGAATCGGGATAAGGTCAAAATACTAGGACCCAACTGTTGATAGACTCAAAACTGGTGCTTTGTTCAAGGAAACAAGACTTGCTACCATGATATAAAAGGATATGGAAATAAACCTTCCCCTTCCCTTCTTTCTTGTAAAGGTTTAACGAGTCCAAGAAAGCAAACTCGGGACCATCTTCATTTTTTGACAAGCTCGAAGAAAAGAAAGAAGAATGCTTGATAAGGCACTAATTTGTGGATTTTACGAGCCTGAACTAGTTCATGCTCGACGGTGTTTTCATAGTTTAGAGAGTTTAAAAACTCCAAAGAAGACTCCAGGGGGGTCCTTTTTCGTACAATTTAGTCTCCTAAGGCCGAAAAAGTATAAAACAAACCAAAGAAGAACTCTCTTAACTTCCGAAGAAGAAAAGGCGCACCTTTTTCGTAATTAGTCGGGAAGGTCCGAAAAAGGTTAAATTACCACCTACCCAACGCTCCTTCAAAAGCACCATATACAGCCTGAGTTTTACGAGTGTGAAGGAAGGCAAGATCACTCGGAAAGATCCATTTGGTTACGAGAAATGGGGCTTACAACAATAAACTCGATGCTTTGTTCTTTAGGGTTTAATGAGCATGACAAAGACATAAAGTACACTCGAAATCTTTTTCATGTTTTGGTCCAGAGCACGAAAAAGAGAAAACTAAGCTCATACCGGGGGTTCCTTTTCCGTAAGTTTAGTCCCTCAAGTCCGGAAAAGAGATAAACCTATACCTGAGAATACTCTTCTCAATTCAGTAGAAAAGAGAGTGATCCTTTCTCATATTATTCCACATGGTCCGAGAAAGAGATAACCTACCACCAATGTGGATGCCCATTCACATATTCTTAACGAGCCTGAATGGACAAGTTTACTCGGCAGTCAAGTCTATTTTAAGGAGTCAGACTTGGGCCTAAAGAAACTCATAATCTTTCCCGTGAAGTTTTAACGAGTCTGGAAAAGTCAACTCGCGGCCTCCTTACTGTTTTTAACGAGCTCGAAGGAGAGCTAAAAGAATGCTCTAAATGCGAGGAGACAAGTGTCATAGACAGGCGAAACTACTTCCAAGCGCAAGGAACAAACCTATGCATAATGCAAGGAAAGTGAGCAAGATAAGGACACTCGGGGAAGGTCTCCTCGGGGTAAAGGGTGTCAAGTTGCAAAGGCGAAATGATACAAGGCTTAGCGGCAATGAGAACAAAGATGAAGGCTTATACAACGAGCTAAAAGCGTGGAAGCCGGCATCAGGCTCAAAAGCGCAAG